>JANAVB010005797.1:9648308-9950808 GCA_029216955.1 Iris pallida | reverse complement strand
CGGATTTTACAACTACGCAAGATGGTTTCGGAGGATGGGACGGATCATGCCATTGAGTCCAGAATAGCCAAATTAGCAAGAAGGTATGAAAATTTTGATATAGTAATGGATAGAATCCAGTAATCGAGAAAAATTCATATAAGCAAATATTTAGAACTATTTATGAAAATATTTACAATATTTTAGAAACTATATTTTAATAAAATAATTTTTGATAAATACCAAAAATCTTTTAAGGATATAAGTCTCATTTTAGTCGAAATACAATCCTAGATCAAAAGTCATGTTTTAAAATAGCTAAAAAATAATATAATAATATATTTTATGGTCCCGAAACCTAATTTGAGAATAAATATAGGCCTAGTCCAATATAATATTTTTTTGTTACAATATAATTTAGAAACTAATAATATATAGTTTTCAAGATAAGTAACAATCATAATAATAATAATAGTAATAATAATAATACGAATAATGATAATGATAATAAAGCAATACTTAATTATAATAATACCAATGATAATCTACTAGCAAAAATAACTTTAATAATAAAGTACCTACTTATCATGGTTACTGAGTCGTAACAAAAATATTAAAAATTAATATTAATAATGATACAACAACATTGAAGCTGTGCTGTCCTTGGAAAATTCGGATGGAGCATTGGAGAGAGAAAAGCATTGGAGAGAGAGGAGAGCCTTTCTTCTTTAAAAGTATCAAAAGGAAGGGAAATAGAAGGGAACGGAGAGATGTGCGCGCGCAGCGTGGTGAAGCAGTGCACAGCGGTCGGAGTTCATTGTGACGGCGGCGTGAGCTCGGGACGATGCGTCTCTCGACGGCATGGAGTTCGAGGTAGGCCACCTCGAGGAGGGCGTAGTCGGAGGCTCGCGCAATGGCCAAGGCGCCCTCGGCGCTGGGACGCGACGGAGGACGTAAGAGGTGGTTTGGGGTTTTTCTTTTGTGGGGGACGATGGTTGTGGTGATGATGCTGACGCGGTGAGCAGTTTGGGGGTCAACGGGATCTCGTGGTAGTGGTGCTGGGTTAGGGGAGAAGGTTAGTGGTGACGAGGGGTCTTGGTGCCGATAGTGGTGGGGACAGGTTTTCCGACTTAGGCCGATGGTGGTGGTGGCAGTAGTGAATTCGATAATGTGGTGGCTGGGGTGATGGCAGACGGGGCTCGTAGCGGACTCCAGATTCAAAAGGGATCGTGGCTGTTGTAACAGATGTGGCGCCTAGATAGAAAGGACCAGGTCGGGAGTGTTAGTGGTGATGGTGGGGACAGGAGGTCGGCCAGGATGATGAACGACGGCCGGACGGGATCTGAACGATGATGGCGGGGCGGCTAAGGCGCAGCCGCTGGTGATCAGTGGCGAGGCTGCTAGGTCTAGGCTCTGTGTTTATGTGTCATGTCGGGATGTGTTCTGCGAGACACAAGGGATTGAAGGATTTGGTGTCCGGGAATGTCGGACACGGAGAAATCATGTATTTGTACAAATAGAAATATAGTGGATAAGACGGGGATCGGGACACGGACACAATGCACAATTGGGTGGAGAAATTATTTTGTTGGAAATTGTCGAAAAAGGCAAAAGGGGCTCTCCTTATATAGGAGGTGGAAGTCCCTAATTGGATAAGGATTATGGATTTTAAACCCTGCTGGATAATTCCATCCTTTAATTCAAATTGATTTAAAACAACTCGATCAAATCCAATTCTAATCCAAACCTACATAAGTCATGTTTTAATTAAAAAGCTTATTTAAAATAGTTCAATAAATCCCTTTGCATAATTTAAATCAATAAACATTTTAAATATCTTTTTCGAACTAATCAATATCAATAATAATTAATTTTGAAAATATATCTTTATATGGATTAAATTTTATCTACTCGCATGTAAAAATAATATTTATGTAAAACATAATTTTGTAATAAAATAAACTAACCCTTTGACATAAATATTTTGCAATCTCAACACGACGCATTTCATAACTTTAATCAATTAAAAATATTTATCATATATTATTTTTAAAAGAAACCATTTTCCCATACGAAGAAAATCTTTTAATAAATCCTTTGTGTACATAAAATATACTATTGCATATACGTACTCGTATGCGACGTACAAATACGGAAAACAAAATCAATACCAAATTTATTTGAAAAAATTGTAGTAAAATTTTTGGGGTTTACATCCTACCCAACTTACAAGAATTTCGTCCTCGAAATTTAAGAATAGTTAGGATTGGTAGGGTTGAGGAGTTAGAAAGAGTTTATTGATCAAAAATTTAAGCAATGATTCGAAAACGGGATCCAACGACAACAAGCAAATTGAATAACGACAATTTAGATAACTAGACAAATAGAATTTGGATTTAGTTTAGAAGATGATCATTTGACAACCCATCAGTATCCAATTCAATTACACCACCATCAAATATCATATAATGTGTAATCTAAAAATAGGTAATAACTTCCTCGACCTATAAATATCTCCATCCTTCGAAATCCAAATTCATGTCGATGTCGTCACGATCTTCTAAGTTTGTGATTTATCAAAAATCATCAATGTCTTTCAATACTCCACTCTTCATCTATTACCCTTCAAATTTATATTCCATAGAAAAATTTTAAATTCCTTGTACATGTTTCCTTTTAGTACATTTGAGATCTACTCAAAAGAAAAACTTGCAGAATTTAAATTCTAAAAAAAATAATTGAATCCATTTTCTCATGATAGAATTTCAATTCAATAAGTATCTAATCCTCTCCTTCCAACATGTGTATATATATATTTCTCAAACTAATTTCTCTTCGAAAATTTAAATTCAACTCAACTCATCTTAAATTTGTTTAGTCGTAGGTAAGAATCATCTCACCTTAATATGAAATTCTTATTCACAACTATCATAAAAAGAAAATTTTCCTCATAGCATCAAAAAAAAATTTAAATCACCTTCGAATTTGGAGTGCCTTTAATAACATTAAACAATCTATTTATCTTCTCAAAAATTCTCAATAATGAAGAACCAATTTGTCAATCGAGAAGTCTACTCTCCTTTGATCATATCTTCATAACTCAATCTTTTATCATAAAAATTTTGTTTTTCTTCAATCCTTTATTTATTAGTGTCTTTCTCGAAAATTGGAATAAAATAATCCTTAATTTATGATGGCAAAATGTGTTGGTGTTTTTGCCTTTGGACTAGAAAAGATAGTCCCACATCGGCTACATCAAATGGTGAGTATCTCAATATAATGCACTGCTTGTGTTGAGGTGTGCACATGAGGTGTAGTGGGGCACAAGTTTGTGCCATGTCGAAGTATTTTTCTAGAAGGAAAAAGGATTAAATCCAACAAGGATGCAAGTTAATTTTTGTTGTACGGACTCGGACTCGGACACGGACTCCAGGATATCTCGTGCATGCACGGGAGTGTTCGGGGGGTAGGCGTGGACTGGCACACTTCTATGCTGATTGTGGGATGATCTAAAATATCAAACTCTATTTTTGAGTATTGGTATTTTAGTCCCACATCGGATAGGAGAAGAGGTGAAGTCTCAACTCCACTCTATAAATAGAGCCCCTTGGCCTCCTTTGAAAGATGCACCAAGAAGAGAGTTGAGGGAGTCTATTAAGTCCAGGAAGCCCGTTCAAGTCTCAAATATTGACTTACGAGCGTTCCAGAAGTTCTTCGTGAACTTGCTGGTTCCTGGAAGCTGTTCGTGCTCGTGTGGGGCGAATAAAGCTTTGAGCAACGGTGGTTCATTCACCCCAACATCTCATTCTCGCCTGTCATCGCTGTTGTTGCCTTTTACAGTAACTTCTTTTTAGAAGCTCTACTGCCGATAGTCGCTTGCACAAACGTCTCTTTAGATTTTTTGTGTATTACGTAGAATTTTTTTAGATCCTCGTAATTCAGAATCCTCCAGGATCTCTGTTGCACATCTTCTTTAAGGTGTTGCATTTGAAACGTTGTCTTTACAATTGTTTCAGTTTCCGAATTTTCTATCGAAAATTGTGCCTCAGCACTAACAATCTCAAAGCTTTATTGAGAAGATGGATAACTCTCGAGCTTCGCTCATCGATACCGGCTTTAACAAGTTGGAGAAATTCGATGGCGAACACTTCCAGATATGGAAATGAAAGGTCACTTTAAATCTTCAACTCGTGAATATTGATCACGTGCTGTCAGAAGAAGAACTGATCGTTCCAACCACTGGATCTGCTGCGGCTGTGGCCGCTGCTACGACCAAACAAGCGAAGTGGAAGAGAGAAAACAGTATATGCAAACTACTGATACTCAATTCCATGGAAGACTCCCTGGCAGAGTCCTACTCCAAGAAGACATCTGCCAAAGAGATATGGGACTCCTTGGGAAAGCTCTATGAAGATGACGAGAACCGGTCCAAGATCTTCATGGTAGAAAAATACCACAAGTGGACCTTCGAAGACGAGAAGGCGATGCTGCCCCAAGTGAAGGAGTTTCTGAAGTTGCGTCAGAAACTAGAAGACGAGAATATGCCCCTCGTAGACAAGTTTGTCGTTGGAGGGATCGTCGCGAAACTTCCTACAGAATGGAGCAACTTCTATGCAAGGATGCATCGAAAGAAGATGGAAATTAGCTTGGAAGATTTCTTGCAAGAGATCCATGTTGAGGACGAGATACGCTCTCAACAGAAGATGGATACTCTATCCAAGCAACTGGCGAAGGCTAATCTGGTCCAAACCAGAGAGTACCAGGGGAAGCAGGCTGCTTCTCATCGCAAAAAGAAGGACTTCACGAATCTGAAAGTGAAGGGTCCTGCTTTCAAGCAGCAGAAGTCCAAGTCCCGTGTGACTTGCTTCAATTGTGGCAAGAAGGGCCACTACAAATCCGAATGCAAGTCCAAGCCCAAAGAACAAGGTGAGCCTAGTAAGGTTTCCATGATTACTAATCTAGTTGCCATGATAGAACAGGTTGCAACTGTGGGGGCTGACTTGGACTGGTGGATAGATACTGGTACGACCTGCCATGTCTGTTCAGACAAGGACTGGTTCGTCTCTTATCAGCCAACTTCAGAGAAGGTCTTAATGGCAAACCAGGCACAAGCTGAAGTACTGGGGATCGGGACGGTGGAGCTGAAACTCACATTGGGGAACACTCTGACGCTTCAAGGTGTGAAGCATGTTCCAGTAATTGCTAAGAACCTGATCTCTGGAAGTCTGTTCTGCAATGCAGGCTTGAAGATGGACATCAATGCTGGCCAGTTGGTGATGTCCTAGAAGGGTACATTCTTCGGAAAAGCTTTCCAAACTGAAGGAATGTACAAGATTCAGCTTGTTGTAACCCAGCATGATAATATAAATGCAATCACTTTTTCTGATTATTCTCTTGAGTTGTGGCATAATAGGCTAGGACATGTTCATTGTAAAAGGATTAACAAAATGTCTAGTCTAGGACTTATCTCCAAGTGTGGGGGTAAGGTAGAGAAATGCGAAGTATGTGCTCAGACGAAGATCACAAGGAAACCCTTTCACAGGGTCCATCGAAGCACAGATCTTCTGGAGTTGGTTCACTCAGATATCTGTGACTTCAAACAATTCTCTACAAAGGTCGGGATGAAGTATTTCATTACTTTCATCGATGACTTCTCAAAGTACGCTTTCGTCTACTTGCTCAAGTCTAAAGATGAAGCATTCGAGAAGTTAAAGGAGTTCAGGGCCGAGGCTGAGCGACAAACTGGACAACAACTCAAGAGGTTAAGGAGTGATCGAGGCGGGGAGTATTGGTCTCATGAATTCTTATCATTCTGCAAAGAACATGGAATCATCAATGAGGCAACGGCTCCGTACTCTCCTCAATCCAACGGAGTAGCAGAAAGGAAGAAAAGAACGTTGACAGAGATGATAAACTCCATGATGTTGACTGCGGGTCTTCCAAAGTGCTACTGGAGAGAAGCTGTACTAACGGCAACGTTCATTCTGAACAGAGTGCCATATGCAACTTCCGACATAACTCCTCATGAACTCTGGTTCAAAGTCAGACCTAACTTGAATGTCATTCGAGTGTGGGGGTGTCTGGCTTATGTGAAGCTCCCGGATCTGAAGATTCAGAAGCTGGGGACAAGGACTACGAAGGCGATCTTCTTGGGGTATGCCGAGAAGAGTGATGCTCGGAGATTCCTTGATATCGAGTCAAACCATATCATCGAATCTCGCGATGCTGAATACTTTGAAGACAAGTTTGCAAATCACAAGAATATTGTTCTCGCGGATCTTCCGGAGAATGATGAGGGTACAAAGCAGACAGAAGTCTTTAATGAACCAGTAGTCCAAGATGAAGCTGTCGTCAAGGAGACACCAGCTGAACCAGAACTCGCTGAGCCGTCAACTAAGCGAACGAGGAGGCCGAAAGACTTCGGAGATGACTTTGTCACCTATCATGTGGAAGCAGATCCGCTTACCTATGATGAGGCGATGAAGACCAGAGATGCTGTATTCTGGAAGGAGGCGATAGACAACGAGATTGACTCAATCACCTCCAACAACACATGGGTATTGGTTGACCTGCCAGAAAGAGCAAGACCCATCGGATGCAAATGGATCTTCAAGAAGAAGATGAAAGCAGATGGAACCATTGACAAGTTCAAGGACAGGCTAGTGGCTAAGGGGTTTGCTCAGAAGCAGGGGATCGACTACTTTGATACTTATGCTCCAGTAGCTCGGATGACAACCATCAGATTGTTAATTGCTCTAGCAGCAATACACAAGCTGGTGATACATCAAATGGATGTGAAAACGGTATTCCTTAATGGCGAACTGACCGAAGAGATCGACATGCAACAACCAGAAGGTTTTGTCGTCAGAGGTCTGGAAGACAAAGTCTGCAAGTTGATGAAGTCTCTGTATGGTTTGAAACAAGCTCCCAAAATGTGGCATGAGAAGTTTGACAAGGTGATAAGGTCAAATGGCTACAGGATCAGTAAAACAGACAAGTGTGTCTATACGAAGTTTGCTGACGGAAGAGGAGTAATCGTTTATCTTTACGTGGACGACATGCTAATCCTAGGTACGGATTTAAGCTGCGTAACAGAGACAAAGAAATTCCTCTCGACCAAGTTCAGTATGAAGGACTTGGGGGATGACGACGTAATCTTGGGGCTCAAGATCATCCAGACAGGCACTGGAATAGCGCTGTCACAATCTCATTATATTGAGAAGATGCTCACTCGCTACGGGTATCAAGATCTTCCTATAAACGATACACCGTACCAGAGTGATCAAAAGCTGGAGCCAAATTCGAGGAAAAGCGTCAGGCAGTTGGAGTACGCTAGCGTCATCGGAAGCTTGATGTACGCTACTACTGCCACAAGGCCTGACATAGCTTTTGCTGTGGGAATGCTGAGTCGGTTCACTAGCAATCCAGGCGTTGAGCACTGGAAAGCTGTGAAGCGTGTTATGAGATATCTCAAGAAAACTCAGACATATGCACTTTTCTACAGCGGAGATCCGTCAGTAGTGGAAGGCTTCAGTGATGCTAGCTGGTGTTCAGATATGGAGAGCGAGTATTCCACAGGTGGATTCGTATTCGCCATGGACGGAGCTGCTATATCGTGGAAGTCAAAGAAGCAGACTATGTTATCTCGCTCCTCCATGGAATCTGAATTCTTTGTATTGGATGCTGCTGCAGATGAAGCAGAGTGGCTTCGGGAGCTCATGTATGATCTTCCGGTGGTTGGGGCTCAGATACCGGCAATACCGATATACTGTGACAACCAGGCGGCAGCAGCAGTGGCATCAAATGAACTCTTCAACGGAAAAGAAGAGAACGGTGCGGTTGAAGCACAGAGCAGTACACGATCTTATCAAGAGAGGTGTTATTGCAGTGATTGATGTTCGGAGTCAGGAGAACCTTGCGGATCCGTTCACCAAGGGCCTCAAGCGCCAGCTGGTCGATGACACAGCTTATAAAATGGGCTTGAAGGCATTCTGATAGTGTGTCTTTGTAATCCTACCATAAAGTTATATGCTATTTATTTCAAAGAGAAATCTACTAGGCATCTAACTTTTGGTTCAAAGAAGGATCACTGACTGGGAAACTATCAGGTAACAGTGGGTACTTGTTCTCTGGAACATGGAAGGGATACGGACCCATAACCACTGTTGTCTACTATGTATTTTCTGCAGAAAAAACAGATCCTGTGGAAGGTTGGCTTAAATGCCTTAATGAGTTCTCAGGCAGAGTGAATGCCTGGAGTGCTTTACAGGAAGCACGGTAGTGCAGCACTACAAGGAGTGTAACTCCATGCTACAGTGGGGTGACTCCACCATGAGGTTCCCAGGTAGGGGTAATGCCTCGGCTTTGTAAGCCAAGTCACAGCGGAGTAGCACCGCAAATAGGCAGGTAGCCTAATGCTGTATGATAATCGTAATAAAGAGAAGTAGACAGCACTACAAAGAGGACGATGTCCTCATGTTACAGTGGCATGACACCACGAAGAGGTACCAGGTAGGGTAAAGCCTCGGCTTTGCGAGCCATGCCATAGCGGCGTAACACCATACGGAAGCGCAAGGCTTCATGCTGGGTAGTTTGGCACTACGAAGAGGCCTGTGACCTCATGCTACAGTAATATGACACTACGATGAGGTACCCAGGTGGGGTAAAGCCTCGACTTTAAGCCATATCATAGCGGCGTAGCATCGCAAAGAAGCGCAATGCTTCATGCCATGACTCTTTATAAAGAACTCACATATAGTGTATGGATAGAGATATTAGGCCGTCTCTTGAGGGTAAACTTGTAGACGCCCAAAAATTATACACTAAAACCAGGCTGGTACAAGGCCTTCAATGTGCAGCCAGAAGCACAGTTGATGTCATTATGTGAGTAGGAAGAATTGCAGTTATGGTGCAGAATTCAAGGCTTAGTCCATTCTTGTATCATGCTGTTATTTAACCTATGCGGGAAGATTCAAGTCGTAGCGACATCTCTCCTAATGCATGATGGGCAGTCACTGTGGGGAACGCTCAACCCATATATTGAGATATGTGGGGGATTGTTGGTGTTTTTGCCTTTGGACTAGAAAAGATAGTCCCACATCGGCTACATCAAATGGTGAGTATCTTAATATAATGTATTGCTTGTGTTGAGGTGTGCACATGTGGTGTAGTGGGGCACAAGTTTGTGCCATGTGGAAGTATTTTCCTAGAAGGAAAAAGGATTAAATCCAACAAGGATGCAAGTTAATTTTTGTTGTGCGGACTCGGACTCGGACACGGACTCCAGGATATCTCGTGCATGCATGGGAGTGTTCGGGGGGTAGGCGTGGACTGGCACACTTCTATGCTGATTGTGGGATGATCTAAAATATTAAACTCTATTTTTGAGTATTGGTATTTTAGTCCCACATCGGATAGGAGAAGAGGTGAAGTCTCAACTCCACTCTATAAATAGAGCCCCTTGGCGTCCTTTGAAAGATGCACCAAGAAGAGAGTTGAGGGAGTCTGTTAAGTCCAGGAAGCCCGTTCAAGTCTCAAATATTAACTTACGAGCGTTCCAGAAGTTCTTCGTGAACTTGCTGGTTCCTGGAAGTTGTTCGTGCTCGTGTGGGGCGAATAAAGCTTTGAGCAACGGTGGTTCATTCACCCCAGCATCTCATTCTCGCCTGTTATCACTGTTGTTGCCTTTTACAGTAACTTCTTTTTAGAAGCTCTACTGCCGATAGTCGCTTGCACAAAAGTCTCTTTAGATTTTTTGTGTATTACATAGAATCTTTTTAGATCCTCGTAATTCAGAATCCTCCAGGATCACTGTTGCACATCTTCTTTAAGGTGTTGCATTTGAAACGTTGTCTTTACAATTGTTTCAGTTTCAGAATTTTCCATCGAAAATTGTGCCTCGGCACTAACAAAATGAACTCATCCTAAATTCATATCAATAATCATCCTTGATCATATTCCTTAAACATCAAAATTAAAAGTACTTGCACTCAAAGTTTGATTAAATAATTATTGTCAACCTTGGAGTCTATTTACCTTCGATCCGTATTACATTGCTCCACTTATCTAGTAGGGTTGACCATGTATTTCAATTTATGACCAATCTACATATTCCTTGTAATCGGACCCTCGGCATAATTTATACCATTTATCTCCTTTATAGTTTCTCTAATCTAGACATGTATAACTGAAGAATGTCATGACCAATCTCTATTCTTTGAACAAGGAATCATATAAGGAAAAAGTTGCATACACTACGGAGGAATCATAGTGAAATATGGGGGAAGCAATATAATTGGAAGGAAGTAACGTAAGTGTCGCTAATATTGCGTGAAGAGTAACAGATGTTATGGATCTAAGTAAATCAAGATAAAACACAAAAAATAAAGGACAAGGGTTAAACAATCAAGATAAAACGCAAGTTAAACATTTTAAGAAATTAAGTAGATCAACATAAAATAGTTTAGCGACTCGTGAGGCATGGTTCCTAGAGGGAAAATAGTCTCCTAGGTAAGGGTACGGTCAAACAATGGTTCTAATCATTTCTAAGTGTCAAACGATTAAGGTCACAATGATAGATCTAGTTTTGAGGAACGGACGAGTAAGTCGGGATGAAGATACGATCACATGGCTCGGTCGATGACGAACTACACTTGTGTATATACAACATCATAATCATAGGTGGTATGGCAATTAAATGTGAAATACTTCTATCTCATTAGAGGGACCCCGTGTCTATCTTGGTTGCCTATCCTTATAAGTCTAAATTTCTAAATTTGAGCTTTCAACAAATTCTCCATATGATTCTCAAAATAACCTACAAAAAGTTTTAATCGCTTTACGTCATCAAGTATAATCAAAGTTTTAAAGTTTCAACTCCTTTAATCAATCTCAAAATAAACCCTCATTATATCATTAATAACTTTTTCCCAAAAGTTGTAATTTTAGCAATCCAACTTTAAACTCATGGTTCAAATATTCTTACCAATCGTGAATCACAAAAAAAAAATTCACCAACATTTTAATCCAACTTCTAAGACCGTTATTTTATATGACCTCAATTTTTTTTCTCAAAATGTATTACAAAACTTCCACCTTCTTTAGTCGGTTGAGGTCGCCAAACCAATCATAACTTTAAGATTTTTTTTCTCTTAACCAATCTCGAGATGAACCCTTAGTATATCACAAATCAATCAAAAAATTTAATATCCAAAATCGAAACTTTAAACTCATAATCTAATTAATCATAGATCATATTACAAATTTGAAATTTAAGATTTTCCTCAAGTCGAGTCCATATATCCAAAATGGGAAAAATTAATTTGTTTTCTCAATCATCTGGAGATTCTAATGAACCCTTTGTAAACACTACTTAGTAGCCTCAAAATAAAATTCTATCTATCCCTCGAAGCTAGTAATATCGCTACTACCCAACTTGGAATTAACTAATCCTTAAGATCATAATTTTATGAAAATAGGGTTCCTTGATCCTTGAAGTCTAAAATGCCTTTATGACTCATATAGGACCTCTAATGCATACTAGTTGCTAATGTAACCTTTTTATCCATGTGTTTGACCTATAAGTATATATGGTAGTGTAGTCATCTTCCTAACCGCTATTAAGCACAAGAAGTAACGATTACGGTAGAAAGAGTTCAAGCATGATACAAGACAAGGAAGGCCAAATGAGAGTTTGAAACTTGAAGCAAAAAAGGAGGTCAAACTTGTGGATGAGATCCTAGACTCTGATCATATGTACAGGCTCGTTCGATACAATAACGTAACCGAAATGGCTAACTGACCTGCATGGGCCACCACATATATCATGCCCCAGCGAGGATGATCGATTCGGCTGAATCGACACGATTCAGCGGGTCGGGGCGTGAGAAAGTCGTATCAGAGCTGTAGGTTCAATTTTCTCAGGACATTTTGTTTTGTTTCAATTTCAAAGTTGCCTTCTACGATCAAATGACTCTTGTCTATACTCGATGCCACAGTGGATGTTCCATAAAATAAGTCTATATAATGTTGCGTGCTTTGCCGTAAGTGTTACAAAATTTACATGATATTGTTGAGTAAAAGTCATAAAATGTTGGTTCCATCAAGTGCAAGGAGCCGTAAAATATTTGTTGCATCAAGTACAACAAGTCGTGAGATGTGAGTTGAGATGTTTGTTGCTTCAATGCAACAAGTTGAATAAGAGATGTTAGTTGCATCAAGTGCAGCAAGTTGTGGGATATTGGTTGCACCAATGTAGCAAGTCGTGAGATGTTGTTGCATGAATGCAACAAAGTTGATAAGTAAAATGATGCGTTGCATATGAACACGCAAGTAGATATCAAATGTGTTGAACGGATTCGAGTATTGAATTTGAATGTTGGAAATAAAAGTTGCACGAAATGCAACGGATGGAAATAAAATCATAAAAATATAAGAACGTATCGGTTCGGTTACGTGTCGAACTTGAATTGATGAATGTATATATTGGTAGAGTTGTGTCAGACTTTGATTAAACAAAAGTTATAATTGTGATCGGCATGATCACCGCGGATGGTTAGATCGGATTAAACGTTGATTCATACCGAGTATGATGCGAGAGTAATGACTCAATTTCTGAGTGGTATATGACATACTACTTATATGATAAATAACTAGATTTATCAGTGGTATATGCCATACAGCTTACGAGAGAGATGTGTCGAACACATTTTGTGAATTGCGATAGATGCAAGTGTTCTTCGATAAGTTTGGCTAGAACGATCAGGAGCAGGCTCGTGTCAATGGAAAACTCAAAATTTATAAGTCGGTCAAATGACTGAGACCAGGGAAACGATTATGCTTTGAGGCAATAATCAGAATGGCAGGATAGGTAACTTAAAGTTATAATCGTGTCACACGAATTGTGAGCTCGATGAAATGTTGGTTGATACATATAATTGTGCCTAAGAAAATAGTTGGTTATGTTGAGGCAAAACTCATATGAGTACGTCTGAATCGCATGAAACTTAGAGTGTATGATCGTATAACTCGATGGTTCGATATTGGATAATCGGTAACTCGGTCACGCGATTAAAGTATAGCGAGATGCGGCAGATCGGAAAATGATGTGATGCATATAGAAAAGTTTGTTGTGAACTTGGATGTATGCGATGCGAGTTAAGTTGATGTTGATATAGATTCAAAGTTGACCTTCGCGCTATCGAAATTGATACGCAAGCACGACGTAAAAATATAAAACGCAACAAGCCTGCGATATTGACATTTTTATAAATACCAATATAAGAAAGTCGAACTAGTTGATCATAAACTTTTGATTGATCAAGATGAGACTATAAAGTCGTGGATGATTACTTTGATGCATATAACGTATTGAGTGTTGATCGTGGATAGATAGACTCGAACTCGATACGAGTAGATGTTTCCTGAATTGCAGAATCATCAACGGTAGTACATGAGTTATTCGGAGGATAGTTGCACCTCAGTTGCGTAGATAAAAATATTTATGCTTAGATTTAAGTAGAGTCACATCGAATTCTTTGGAACGTGATTTGGCTCCAAAATAAGATATAGCATGGTTCGCAGTAATTGTCTTTCGTTGATGATCTATAATTATCGAACATAGCTTCAGGGCAGCTGACCCTAGAAGACTTGACCGCCAAATCAAAGTAAATATTGGAGGCCCATAAGAAATTACGTTGAGGATGCATATAATGTGGTATATGTTGAGGATGTTAGTGGTATCAACTTGTGGCATTAGATCAGCTAAGCATCATCGATTAGTAGACGTTGCAAGGTAAGCAAGAGAATTCATTTAATTAGCATAAAGGAGTAGCGGAGAATGGACAAACCACCACAGAGAATCCATTATTCACCAATTTAAGAATTGTCGAAAGAAGGAGGAACACTTGTGCGTAGCCTTCAGTTACGTATATGCCTACAAGGGCACTAACATCTAATCAGTACACCTTCTCTTTATATTCCTTTCTCTCAGAATTCTCAAAAATTAATGCAAAAAATTGGATAAAAATGGGCAGAAGAATCAAATCATCTAAAAGCATCAAGAAAACTCATCCATGAAAACCAAGCAGTGAAACATCCAGCAAAAAACTACAACGGGAAGATATGGGACGACCTCTTTATGTTCATACACTAATACCCCAACCGATGCAATCTTGGGCTCATTCCAACAAAAAATAATCCATGAGTTGGAAATGCTCTTATGCATTCGTTCGTGATCGATTTGATGCCGACAAGTTTTCCCAAAACTTAGTTCTGACTGAGTCTATCAAGCCACAAGCCTTACATAGTGAACCGCTAGGAGCGGGGCACTACATGATATACGACTAAGAAAAAGTTTTGTCATCGAAACTTGAAATAAAGGTCCTACCTTAAAATTATCAAACAACAGAGGGTATTTCTCCCTTATCTCATCTTCGAGTTCCCACGTTGATTCTTTGACAGCATGAATTCACCATATCACGTGAACCAAAGGCACAGATCGATTTCGCAAAATGTTTTCCTTTTTGTCCAGAATCTGAACAGGTTCTTCAGCATAAGATAGGTCGGCACTTTGCTCCAACTGATCAAAGTTTACTACGTGGCTTGGATCATGCACGTACTTTCGTAGTTGGGACACATAAAAATATTATGCACTTCAGCCAAATTCGAAGGTAGTGGAAGTCCATAAGCTACTAGTGCCACCCTCTCAAGAATCTCAAAAGGTCCAACGAATCTCGGGCCTAGCTTTCCTTTAACTCCAAACCGCATCACCCCACACATGGGTGTTACCTTCAAGATACATGATCGTCCACTATGAATTCCAATGGTTGCTGATAAATATCCGCATAACTCTTATGTCGGATTTGAGCAACTATAAGCCTCTCCCGATTCATGTGAATCTTCTTTGCAGCATTTTCCATAAGTTTCAGTCTGAGCACTTGTCATTCACCGACTTCATCCCAGCATATCAGTGATCGACACTTCCGTCATACAATTCTTCATATGGGGCCATCTAGATACTTGCTTGATAACTATTGTTATAAGCAAACTCCGCTAATGAAATATATATATATATATATTCCAATTCATTTTCAAATCGAGAACGTACAGTCTCAACATATCTTCAGGCATCCGATTCACCCTTTCTGTTTGGCCATCAGTCCGCGAAAGATATGCCGAGCTGAATTTCAACTTGGTGTCCATCTCTGATTGAAGATTGTTCTAAAAACATGATAAGAACCATTCGTGCCTATTCGATACTATTAAGACTGGCACCCCATGCAATCAGACAATCTCTTCAACATAAATCAAAGCCAACCGATCAATGCTCCATGTTATTTTGATTGCAATAAAATAAGCCAACTTGATCAATCGGTCCATGATCACCCAAATCACATCATTCCGGCATTGAATCTTCAGTAAGCCAACTATAAAATATATATATATATATATATATATATATATATATATATATATGTTATCCCACTTCTACTACAGAATAACGAGGTTCTGCATCTCCCCGGCAGGTCGTTGATGATCTGCTTTCGCACGTTGATAAGCTAAACAATGTGCCACAAACAAAGGCACATATTTTTTCATGCCATGCCACCAAAATGTGGTGCAAATATTCTTGTACATTTTGGTGCTTCCTGGGTGAAAGGAGTACATTGTGAAATGAGCCTCGATCAATATCTCCTTTTTGAGTTCCTAATCATTAGGAACGCACAACCACCCTTGACACAGATTGTTTAATCTTCATGCACCGCAAAATCGTTCGTCTTTTCTGCTATAATCTACTTGCGTATCTTCTGCAAAAATAGATCGTCCCTTTGAGCGGTCTTAATCTTTTCTCACAGACTCGGCTCTAGCTCAGTTAAGCCATATGTATCCCCTGGGTTCGAACTCTGAATTTGATACCCATCTCTTCTAAGTCTCGTAGCACCTTACTTGCTATGGACAATGATCCGACAAACTTTCAACTCAAGGCATCCACTAGCACATTTCCTTTACCCGACATATAAAAAATTATCAAGTTATAGTCCTTGATCAATTCCAACTAACGACGTTGCCTCAAATTTAGTTTTTCTGTGTAACTATGTACTTTAGGATTTTATGATCCGTGGAGAATTTGCAAGATATAGGAACATTGAGCACCTATAGGGGGTAAATAGAGTGTGTGTGTGCAACAAAAAGATAATCACCAAATAAAACTATTATAAGCAGTGTTACTGGTATCCCTCTGACTGGACTAGTCTAGTCTCGAGTACTCTTGCTTGACGTTAATCCATTATGGCACAAGCATTGAATTCGAAGCACTTGCAGCTCCTTACAACCACGAGCTTTTATCCGAAGGACTCGCAACTTCAAGTAGGCGAACTTTGAAAACTGAAACATTTTCGAAAAGCCTTCTTTACAAACTCGAACCAAACTCTAGATCGAACCGAAAATGGTACTTGCTTGGCTAGGAGTCGTAAAGGCTTAGATAAGAAGGTTAAGTAGCTCTAAGATCTCTTAAGGAATAGAAGAGAAGAGAATGGAATGAGATAAAATGAATGAAAAAATTTCTTCTATTTATAAGGTTCTGCGGGATCTAACTCAGGCAGAGTTCGGTTCCCTAACGTTCATGAATTTGAACGTTGGAGCCGATTCAATAGGGTGACCTGATCCAATGGGATACTGGGTCAGGATGACTAAGTTCCATCCGAGTTCGGGCAGAACTTGGTTCGAGTTCGGTTACCCTGTTTTCAGGTTGGTTGGGCTCTTTTTGAGTGGGTTTTGGGCTCTTTTTGAGTGGGCTTTTGTGTGGGCTTTTGTGGACTGAATGAACAAGATTGATATAGGCTTTTTTGTGGAGTTTATGAAAAGCTAAGCCAAGTGCCAAATCAGCCCGATGTATAATTGCCTAGACTCAATAAAGTATAAAATACATAAATAAATATAAAAATCAAGAGCCTTTTGATGATGCTTTTTCCTTTACGGCAGTTGTTCAAAGACAAACAGATCTAAAAATCTGAATATCTTTTGGGGGCTTTGCCCCTGAATTCCTACGGGGGTGCTACTCCTTCGACCCATGTCTGCTGACCAGACAGCGGAGCCCCCGAGTGCGAGGCCCCAGATAGGTCATTGGGCAGTTCAAAAAAATCTTGTTTAACGTCGTATTTAGCCCATCATTAATTCTTCATTACATATGTCCTGATTTGATCATGTTTACTATTTGTATGCAAAAAAATGTTAGGCGAACAAAGTAGTATAACAGTATGATAAATTTAATGAATAGTAGGACAATGCTAATTTTAAGTAGCAATATGATTAAATAGTAGAAATATGATAGTAATTACATGAATATTAGTGACATCTTTATGTTAAACTTAATTGATTAGCCATATTCAAAAATATGATTATTGGGCTAACACAGGACACACCGTAGAGATAGTGTCGCCATAATTTTAATGTGAACACAATCATCGCTAATTCCAAGTCATGAGTTAGATAATTCTTTTCGTGCTACTTAAGCCGTTTATGGCATACGATATTTTTTTCATGCTGCATAAGAATACATCCCAGTCCGAGTCCTGACGCATCACTGTAAATTTAAAATCCCTCGGATCCTTTCGAAAGAGCAAGAATTGTAGCTGTAATGAGACGTTGCTTTACTTCTTGAAAACTAATCTCACAGTCATCGGTCTACTTAAATGCTACTTCCTTCTGTGTGAGGCGAGTTTGAGGCGACGCAATTTAGAAAACCCTTTATGAACCTGCAATAGTACCCTACAAAACCGAGGAAACTTTGTATTTCACTAGATGATGTAGGTTGTTTCCAGTCTACCACTGCCTCAATCTTTTCTGGGTCAACAATGACATCTTTCACCGAGATAACGTTTCCAAGGAACGACACTCTACTCATCCAAAATGCATATTTACTCAGATAGTTAGAATCCATGGAACCAGTAAGTATAGTTTCTGACAAAGATAGTCATTTTACATCACACTTCTGGATAGCTTACAAGATAGTTTAGGGACATAATCGAAGTTCAGTATTGCTTACCATCCACAGACTGATGGATAACCAAAGAGAACAATTCAAACACTTGAAGACATCTTGATGACTTGTGCTAATTGATTTAGGTGGATCATGGGAAGATCATCTTCACTTGGTGGACTTCTCATATAATAACAGCTATAAGTCCAGCATTGAAATGTTCCCGTTCGAGGCTTTATATGGTAGAAGGTGTAGTACCCCACTGTAACCACCACTTTTCTGAAACGAAGGTAATTTTGAACTTTTGTAAGATTTTATCATTTAATAATAATATTTGAATCATATTATGATTTTTGGGGATTTTTCTTTATTTTATTTAGATGGGTGAATTATGATTTTGGTTGTTGCTAGTTTAACCCTAGAGATTGTTGACTTAGAGACTAACCATGACCAAGGAGACTCGACCATGTGACTAGATTGGCTAATTACATATTTTTAGGCTAAGGATATTTTAGTAATTGTGCATTTCTTGAATTTTAATAATTTATTAATTAAATTGCTTGTTGTGCGGTTTGATTGGTAGCTGAATTAGTGTTTTGGTAGTATAAGTGGTTTGACCTTAGCCAACCATGACCTAGAACCTTAATGCTATATTAGAATTAGATTTATTATCATTAGAATTAATTTAGATTTTATTAGTTAAATTTTTAGAGTGATTAATTGATTTTTAGCCATTTTGGTCGTTTTGTGATTTTCTATATATGTTGACTTGTGTTGAGATAACAACTGGTTAACCTTAGTGGACATTGTATAGGGGCCTAACTATGCCTTAGAATTGTTATTTTGATTTTTAGAATTTATTTTAGGCATTAGATTATTTTTAAGGCTTTAATTGATTTATTTTAGCCTTTTGCATGCAAGCCTTTAAGCCTTTTTGACTTGGGCCCATTTCTACTTGAGAATGAGTTGGCCCAAGTGAAACCCTAACCCTAGGAGACCTATTCCTGGCCGGCCAACAGCAGTACCCCTCCCCCTTGCATTCATTTGTGAAGTTTTGAGCCTCCACAAGGAAACCCTAATTGATCCCATTCTCCAAAACTCCTTTTTCCTTCATCCGGAGTCCATTTCTTCCGAAATGAACTCCGTTGCACTCGTCGAGGAGAGGAGGATCTGCTGAAGCATTTCTAGCAAGGAGGCGGAGGCTTTTGCTTGAGGGAAATCGGCCGACACGACAACCGAGGGGCTCCATTCATTGAGTTTTTGACACTCAATAGGTAAACCCTAATCTACCATTGTAAATCTGGAATTTCTTTCATTTTTGCATCCATATAGGTGCCCTAGACTTTCCCACAAAATTTGGTTGGATTTCGACTTCGTTTGATGGCGGTATCGGACACGTGTCGGTCCTTTACGGCACGTGTTCGATGAAATGCCGCTTAGGATAGAAGGTTGCTATTTTTCGATTCTGTCTTCATGGATGTTTAGATAATATTATTTTGATAAACTTTTGTGAAGACGGATTTGGTTTTGACAACGTATCAGCGGCGTTTCGGGCAACGGACGCACGTGCACAGATCCCGTGCACGAGGCCGTGCGTGCCCTGCTGTCCGCGCGTTGTTTCTCGATGCACAGGCCGTATTTTTGCGTGAAATTTCTTGAGCATGTGGGGGCAACCTCTGCCCCCATGCTCATAAAATTTCACGACTTTTTGTTGAGCGAGTGCGGAGAAATCGCGCGTGCATCGCTCAGCCACTGTGCATTCAGCCTGTTATTTTTGTCGCTGAAACGGACTTCGTGCGCGCACACGACGCAACGAGGACCCGTTACAAGACCTGAAACATGTAGCCCTATACCTATACTACGCGAGGAACGAACCCCGAGTCGCGGCGTGGCCCGACGAGCGAGCCACGAGGGCGGAACCGCGCGCACGAGGGCGCGCGCCGCGCGCAGCAGGCCGCGCGTGGTGCGGAGCTGCATGCGTCGCCTCGGTGCGATGTGTCGCTTTATGGCCGTGTCCTAGACCTACCCCAGGACCCCCCCCCTGCCGGCTACGTGCACAAGCACGGGGCTTTTCGTTGTGTGTGCGGCGCTCAATCGAACGAGAACGCACGCGTTGTCACGCGGTATCGGGAAATTCCGATACGCGTTCTGTGGACACGACACGGACACGATTTCGAACCCGAGAGTATACGAGCGCATCACGTGGGTCGGGACCAACGTGTATGCCGAGTTTCGCGGGTTCGTTTGGTGTATATTGCATTTTGGGTCGTTGTGTAAAATGGATGAGTTTTCTTTAATTTTGATTTTTGAGTTAAATGCGATATTTTGATTTCCAGCTAATTAGCTTATAAAATCTGAGTTTTTAGGACATATATGAGGTTTCGGATTTGTGGGAACCAACTTTTGGTTTTGTTTCATAATTTTCCATCAATTATGAGTATATATGCTTTCTATATAGCTATGTATACATATATTTAATTTTATATATATATATATATATATATATATATATATATATATATATATATATATATATATATATATATATATAACCCCGTTGAAATCCATTGCTAATGCATACATATTGAGAATGGGTCGAGGGGGATTTAATTCCAGATTTTTGACTCTTTAATTATCTCAAACCATTGCCAATCTTTCCTTTTGAGCATTTGTATATATATATATATATATATATATATATATATATATATATATATTCTTTCTTTCTTTTTTTTTTCCAGCACGTGCGAGCTCAGTTAAATCGTGTGTCTCCCCGCACCCGATTTTTAGCCGGTCGTCATGTCGCTTCGGACTCTTCGTGCGGATCCTGTCCGCATTGGCTTTTTCATCATTGCTCGGCACGTACGCTTCGCACACTCCGTGCGCTCCAGAGCCTCACGGGACGGACGACGTCTTTCGACGCCAGCAACTCAACGCCTCGCTTAGCCCACGACGCCGAAGGCGTCCCCGACATCTTCATGACGCCTACGACGGCCGGTTCCGCCCAGCCACCCGTTCTATGCGCACGATGCCCTTACGACGTCTTCCCGACGCCCATTGGGCGCCGCACGATGGGCCGCGTGGTCAGCCGTCGTTTATACCCTTGGTAGAATGGTGCCGGTCCTCGACCGCCTATGCGACGCCCAAGCCGATGAGTTTTCATGCACGGGATGCCCCATTCTGTCCCACGCCAGCTCAGATCGTGGCCATTTTTCGTCATTCCTCCGACGTTGTCGATGCCCCGCATCACACAGGCCAGGCTCATCATCGCCCTATATATATATATATATATATATATATATATATATATAATATATATATATATATATATATATATATATATATATATATATAGTTTCTTAATTGTATATATATGTATATAATAGTATATTAATTTGGGAGATACCATGGTTGTGTTTGTTGTTTTTAATCTCAAATTTGATCCCATTTCAGTAAGCTCCAGGACACACACACACACACCATCATTTGTTAGATTTAAGGTTTTGTTTGTATTGTAAATACACATGTGTGTATATACCTATATGTATATAGATATTTATGCTTGATAACTCTCTTAGAATAGATTGTAGTTGTGTATATAACTATAGGAATCCTAGGACAGATTTGGTTTATCATTTTGAGCCTAGTTTAGTCGAATTGGCCGACAAGTTGACCAAATTGACAAAAGTCAACAATGGGTCAAACTTGATCCAATTCAACTCAAACGAACTCCAAATGACCTAGAATTTTGTATGTGACCTAGAAATTAGTAGACGGACTAGTTGACCTAGGTTTGACCAGGTTTGACCAGTGTTGACCAGGTTTGACCAAAGTAGACCGAGGGTTGACTTTGACCAAAATGGACCTAGAAGCATGTAGTCTTACATTGTAGCTATTTTTTTTGATATTTTAGACTTGGTTGTGACATGTGTATACTGTAAATAGGTTTATATTGCCCCAGTTTAGCTACACTTCATCATTAGCAGTTCAGTTTGCCAGGAGAGTACATTATCTGATCTTTTCATACTTCTTTGGATATGTTCTCTTGTTATAGACTAGTATACTTGATGCTGACACGATGTTCACACGGATTAGTACCCTATGGATCTTTTCATGCGATGTTATCCCCTCGGATACATCGAGTATATCATGTTCATGTACTTTATCATGGCCATCATGTACTCCATATATTCATATTTATCCATGTGCACTCATGTGTTATTCATGTACACTCATGACCATATGAGCCCCATGTATAAAGTAGTTGTTATCCATGTGCAATAACATAACATGTATTGATCTTTGTGTATTGATTGGGGGCAGGGAGAGTGTAGTTGGTTATGTGATCATTATCTCCAGTAAGTATCCATGTGCACTCCATAGCTGTATCCATGTGCAACCCAAACCGTTTACATAACCAATTTATGCTCTAAATTACGTAGAAGGTTATATTTCTCTATTTATCAAATTATATCTCATTTTATAGTCTCTCTCTCTCTTGTTGACTTTCTTTACATCGATTCATGTATAGTGTTCTATAGCTTGCTTTATATGTCCAATGATGATATGAACTGTTGTGAGAGATATGTGCTCGTTCCGTCCTGACTGGGCATGTTAAAAAATTTTACAGGTGATGATGAGGAGTTCTGCCCTACTTATTATGGCATTGGCTTAGATGACACTGGTGACGTGGACCCTCAGGAGGATCCAACAGTCGCTGAGGACTTGCCCATAGTCTAGCTGTGACTTAGTACTTTATTTGTCTTTCTATTTGAGTCATTATGAGTTGTACTTGAGATTTGTTCTGGTGGTTTACACCCAGACTTTTATTATATCTGTGACTCTCTTGAGATTTACTCTTCTATTCCATCTTAGTGTTGTGATTGAGTTACTTATTATTTACTCTCCATTCGAAGTTTATTCTAGACTGTGCTAGATATGGTGACTCAGGACAGCGTTCTACCGCCGACACAGCGGCGTAGGCTGGGCGTATTCACTTCTCGTGCCCTTCTACTGGGTGCGGGTCGTGATACATTTTTAGTGGTGGCCTATGCAGGTCGATAATCACAACTAGTGTGATTCGTAGTGGTACTCGAACTAGAGTATCATTACAGCCTGCAGTAGGATATAAGATATAAGTTAAGGTACTCAATCACATTAGAAAAACTCTTATCAAATTCTTGCTGTTAATTGTCTCCTTTTGAAAACAACTGTCCTCCTTTGATTATTTTGCTTCTTTTTCAGTAATTGATTCCTTGTTTGATCTGTCTTCAAGATAGTTATGGAGACACGATTTTATCTCTCCGGTCTATGCAGGACCAGATTCGCATTAGTGCGATGTCGTGATAGTACGACAATTTAGTTGTACTACTACGAGCCTGCTATAGGGTATAGGAAGCAAAGTGTTAGAATGAGAGGATACCCAATCACTGTTAGGATTCCTTGAGAGATTCCTGGGACGACCCCTGAGAATCTTATTTTAACTTCGATCTGAAATCTTGTTTCCTAATCTGATTCACCCATTACTCATTTGATTCACTCATTACTCCTTGTTATTGAATTTGATTTTGATGGATTCATTGTTGAATCTTGAACCTTGTTGATTAGTTGTTGACTTTGAGTTTGTATTTAAATATTTTTATTTTATTTGGAATTTAGGGTATAACCTGATAACATATACTTGATAAGGACAGTGAGAAAGGTAAATGTCTACTTGATTTATGGAGTTAGAATTTATCGCAGTCATACTGGCTAGCACGACAAGGACGTAGAGCCTGATTTTAGATATATTATCCTAGTTATGGAATTTAGATTTTTATGCAGCCATACCGGTTGGCGAGGTAAGAATTCTAAATAACATGATTATAGGGTGTATACCTTAGTTACGGACTCTATTGTTTATTGCAGCTATGCTTACTGGCATGGCGAAATTCTAGCAACATGATTTCAGGAAGACGTATATGGTTATCAGATTATATCTAAAATTCGTTCATTCCTTTGAACAGATGAGCAAGAACAGGTTTTATCATTATTTCTTTCTTGCCATTATTTCTTGCATTCCTATTTTTTTCCTTATCTTAGTTAACTCTATCCCAATTACATCAATCACTATCTCATGTCTAATGCTGTCATCTATACTTTGGAACCTTTGAATCTCCATACCTTTTTACCTTGGAAAGGTCAAAGAAGTGACGTAAATCATCTAGCTCAAAAAGGACGTAATTGTTATCTCAAGATAATCTAGGTAGGGATATAAAAAGTTGGTCTTTGATATATAATTTTGAGATAGAGATGTGGTAAAAAGTGAGAAAAAAATCAAGAGATTTATATTATCAATCTAGGAACGATCACACGCAGAGAAATATTTGGATGTAGATAATAGATGCATTTCTTAGCTGACGAGGATATTCGAGGTCGACAAAGTTGAGGACTGGGATAAATTTTGGTTATTGATTCTTGAGACAGTTACCTTAAGGCTATGATGTTAAATTAGGGACTTAGTAATGGGGAAGAGTTTTTTACTGTATTCGATGGTAATACGAAATTGAATATGATATTACAAGAAAATGGTTAAGAGCAGAAAGAACGCAAGGATTTTTTTTTGAATTAAAGAATATATAGAGATTTTTTAGAAAATTTTAAATTTTAAGGAGAATAATATTTGAGGGTGTACGTTGAAGGAAATATGAAAGTTGATTTTAATGGAGAATAAGTTTTGTAAGGTCTAGTAGTTTCAGATTGAACAACACGATGAGAGTAATTTGAACAAGTTCAAGGATTTCAAAAAACTTGATTTAGAGGTTTCAGATCTAATTCGAGACAAGGTGGAAGAATTTGGATTTAAAGATGATTAAGTGGTTAATATTGAGTGCTAATAAATAAAAGGGTATGCTTCATGAATAATGTTTAGGAATTTAAGAATTGAGCCTATGATGATCATGACAAGATCCAATCTTCATAACAAAAGGGTATAGATTCTTGGTGGTAGTCATATAAAGGTTGATTTTCATATTTGGACTTATGAGATAAGGATATGATTGACAAATGATGATTAGATAAGCTTGATGGTATCAGAGAGAGATTATTAACTTGACATCCCTATGAAACCTTGTCTTCTGTTTTCCCTATCAAAAAGGAGAAAATTTGACTTATTCCATATCCTTGAATTATCCTTTAAATTTTTTTTTAATATCATTGAACCCAAGCTCCATTGATCACGACCAATCGACTTTGGTCCTATTTTCTTATCATATTAATATTTCGGTCGTACTCAATTGAATTAAATTTAATTGTGACGTAGATCTCCATCCTTGGATGCTCGCTCAGACTTTGATGACCTTGTTCCCCATTTTATCCAAATCTTGATTTACCAAGAGATTGATCAACTAGATCGTGCCGAGATTAACTTTTCTTTTATATATATCGTATTAGATTTTAATGTTCGTGCTTTAAACTTTCAATTTGATCATCTTTAAAATAGTAACCCTATATAGTTAATTCCAATTGTTTTTTTATATATAATCATCAGTTTTCATATAGAATGATAGACTGCCTTACAGTCCGATGATTTACTATTTTTTTTCTTATCTTTTCTAGAATGGCACCCATGACCAGAGTCTGTCCCCAGTGCACAACTGCAGTTCCGAATGAAACCGAGATTGTACTTCCCCCTTCTATTGCTCAGAAGGTGTTAGCAGTCTCACCGGAGTGCCAGGGTTGCGTCTAGTGTGCACCATCTGGCTGGAAGGCTGGAAGATCCTCGGGTGCTACTCCGAAATCTGGCCATACAAACCAGCTGGGTCAGATCCCAGAAAGAGCAAGTGCCACAAAGGAGACTTCACTTAAGAACTAAAACCAGCATATTAGCACATGAGACATAAAGGATAATAAAAGACATGAGTTAGGGAAAACAAGGTGATAAACGATAAGACAACTAAGGGACTATTCCGGTAGCTAAGTTACAACCCGTAAACCAAACAAGGACTGGGGTTGTAACCCTTCACCTGAATAGAGCTTAGTCTCCAACCAATTATCGACAAGAGTAAAGCATAACAGTAATGTGCAGAAATAACCATGTAGAGGTCTTGGCAAGACTAGACAAGACTCTATCCATCAATCACGGCCAAGCAATGAGTACGGCTTGATACTTTAACTAACTAGGGTTATCACAAGCATATTTACTAACAAGATGCATCGAGATGTTCAAACAGCCACAAGCCCTGCAGACTTAATCCAGGTTATCCGATCACAAGTTGAGAGAGTTGGATTAGGTGACTTAGAGGTGCAACACATGACAGTGTGCTGAAAATGTGTAACCCCTCTTCCCGAAATTTTGAATTATATTTTATTTATTTATTAGAATTAAATGGTGATTTTTAGATTTTTGTAAATAATTATTTAACTAATTATTACGGTGGATGACTTAAGTCCTTGTGGAGTTATGGAGCACAAAGCGAATAGGAACTATGGCCCGGGAGATGTAACAGTGTGATTTGACTAGAGCACTAGCCATACCAGGAGAGACCGAGCCATAGTAATATCCTAACTAGAGAAACCAGGCCGAGTTACGACATAACCCTTACTGACGTTTTATTTACTTAATAATTATACTATTGAGTTTAGGGATACCGATTATACCATTTTAGCCGGACTGGACCCGAACTGAGCCCAAGCACATGTAGGTCATGCAGCACGTCAAACGACATTCGTGTTAGTGGAATTTGGTTTGAGTGTATTATATTTTGTTTTAATGATTTAATAAATAATTTCCAGACATTCGTAATTGAATATCATAAATATTCTTATTAGTCGATATTCAATATTATTGGTATAAAATAGATTATTGTACTTTTTAAGATTATTAGACTATATATAGTGGTATATAAACACCATGGTTGTTTTAGTGAATTTCGTTATTATTGATACTATTAATATTATTATTAATTTATCATCAAGGTTATTATTAAATAATATTATTATTTATTATCAGTAGTTATATTATAATTGTCGAAAAAAATGTTATATTAGTATATACACCTATTTATATAAATAAGCCCAACTCTAGGAACAAATGCCTTTGGATTTTTATTTGGTTTTATCGGGATTATATATAAGCATAAATATATATAAGGATAGATATATATAGATATAATAGAGTAATAGAATAATAAAGAATAAGTTTTATTTGTAAATATAAGATATAATATAATAGGTATTATTTGCAAATTTGTAATTTGCAATTGGCCAACTACATACAGTCCACCCCCTAACCGAGCGCTCGGTAGTATATTCCCAAGCCAAACCCGAGAGGGAGCTCGGCCTAACCCGAGCTGAGAAATACTCGACACCCTCGCGCGAGTATAAAGGAATCGAGAGGAGAACGCGAGCAAACTCTAAACCCTAACCCGCGAACCCCCGACAGCTGCGCGCGGCCGTCAGGGCGCCGTCGGCCACTACCGCCGGCCGGCCAAGCCGCCGTCGACCCGCGCGCGTGCGCGAGGACAGAACGGAAGCGACAGCAGCACCAGCAGTCAAGAGGCCGACTTCGTGCGGAGTTTTCTCCTCGATCGCTCGACCGATTGTCGAGATGATTTCTCAGGTATGACCCCGATATAACCATCTCGGATCCCTGCAAATTAGTTCTCATGGAACTTATTCGTGTTTGTCGAGAAATCGACACGAACTTACCTAAAAACTGTCAAAAACAGAACACAAGTTCAGTACCGAAACCCTGATTTGGGAGACGGATTGCGAACCGAGAGATAGGAGTTTCAGAAAACCATCTAAAGGAAGTTTTAGACGACATATACGACATTAAAACCTTTTTTATAGATCCTGGTTTCATTAAGTATTTACAGAGTTATTCGAATCCAAAGTTCGAGAAAAACCTATTTTAAAACTGTTCAAAAACTAGAAAATTGCTCCACACGACGTACGTCCCGCCAATTCGGACGACGTGGTCATGCACCGTAAGCATCGAAAGCTGCGTAACGGCTTCGTAGTCGTGTGGGCTTTGACGGAATTCAAATTGGTCGCGTGTGCGCGACGAATTTGATACGTATCCGTCGAAATTCACCGTATCGTGCACTTTGCAAATTTCTCAATTACTTTGTGCACGCTCATCAGATCGAGACGAAACTTGTGCCAATAGAACCGTATCATTTTTTTGGTCCTGTATGCCAAGTTTGGTCCAATTCTGAGACAGATGAATCCGACGTCGTTTTGCGAGCCCCACGGTCCCACTCAACGGACGATTTTGTGCACGGCCCGTCGGAATCCAACTTTGGACATACGGTTGGGTTCGTATCAGAAAACTGGATCCGTAGACATATAGTTTGACGACTTTAGAGACCATTAACTCTGGCACGCTTTTTGGTGCAAAGCGAGTCCAATGGCGGACACCGTTTTGGTCCGAAATTACCGTTTTGCCCCTGTGTCCAGAATTGGACTTAAGGACAGGCAATCCTAGCTAATTTGACTATTCTGAGATCATTGGTATTGTCTATTTCAGCATCCAGGGACTGTTGTACGGGTTTAGACTATTATGGCACACCGAGTAGTTAGGATTGTCGGTTTTACCAGCAAAGGACCACAGGCGAGTACAGTTTATTATCTGCATTTCGATATTGATCTTTACTATATTTCATTGATTGGTCATTGGTTATGTGATTATTTTCTATTATAAATTGTTGAGTCGGGAATGAGAAGTACCAACGATGTGTGATCTGACCTTAGACCGTGTAGACCGTGTAGACCGTGTTGTATTTATTTCTTGTAGACAGTGTAGACAGTGATTTATTTATTTCTTGTAGACAGTGTAGACAGTGATTTATTTATTGTAAAGTAGACAGTGTAGACCGTGATTATTACTGCATTTAAACTGTGTAGATCGTAGTTATTATTTTGTAGACAGTGTTTCTTTATTGTAATATTAACTGTAGACCGTGTAACTGTAGGCCGTGTAACTGTAGACCGTGTAACTGTAGACCGTGTAACTTTAGACCATGTAGACCGTGTCGTATAATTGTTTCGAGACTGATCACATATCAAAGGTACTTCTAACAGTTGGGGAAAGTATTTGGTGTCTATTTATTTACTATTGATTTTCTGTGTTTCCTATTTATTTTCAAACTCATGATTGATGTCTAACCTTTGTCTTATAGTCATTTTCTTTATTTGAAATTGCATTCAGTAAAATTTTGCTCGTTCCATTCCTGACTGGAAACTAACATTTTCAGGTTAGCCGTAGATTCACTTAGCTTGGGGAGTGACGGGAATATTGCAGACAAAAGCCTAGAGACTAGATAGATAGTTGAGTTGGAGTCATTCATTTATTTGTACAAGTTTATATTTTTCTACAAATGTAAAACTTGTGATCATTGTAAGTTAAATTAATTATGTGAATGAGCATTATTTGTGATTTTGATCTTCATGGCCGTGACAGCGTTCTACCGCCGACACTGCGGCGTAGGCTGGCTTGGACACGTCTCATATCCGTTTTAAAAAAAAATGGGTGCGGGTCGTGACAAGTTTTTCTGGTGGCCCATGTAGGTCTGTTTTCGTAAATCATGCAAACTCGTGATAGTACTTAGGTTAGTTGTACTATTGCGACCCTGCGACTAGAATATGCTCATTCATGAACAAGGATTAATTTAATTTAAAGGAATGACTAGGACTAGGAGTCCCTTATACAAATTTATCGATGGGTAGTCTAGGCCATGGAATTTAGATAAGAAGTTATTAATTTTGATAGTTTGTCAGATCCCCATAGGTACACTACTACCTCTTGATTGGAAGATATGGTCCAATGTGGATAGGTTATTCACTTGGAGCAGCAGAGCTTCCTGGAATTGATGATCTCACCTAGATAAATTATTCAATTCCTTCTCGTTGCCTCTTTAGATATCATCCTCATATCTTATTCCAAATTGCCTAATTAGTTCCTATTTTGCCCTAAGAATTATTATTTTATATAATGTTGATTATGTTACCCATATACGAACCTCGAGTTAGTTTCGATTCAAAGTTTTCCTCCATAGTTTGAATACACATGAGATAGATACTAGAGTGTTCGTATTTCTTTTGTCTTCAGTTATTTCCTCCCCGTTCAATCTCTATTTTAAGGATGGTGACTGATAGGACAAATGCTTACGCTTTATTTCATAGGCAACTTTTTTGAATCTCTAGGAGCTCGTGGATTTATTTTTCCAGATGTAGTTAAAAGAATGTTAATTAACTCATAATGGCAGGACAGCAGCACACTGTCGCCATTTATTTAAATTATGGAGACCTTGGATTCACTATAGCCAGCAGCGCACTGGCAAGACACGACCCCTAGAGTTGGAATTAGTCTAAGAAAATATAGGTTATAGAATATTGCTAAACTTATGGCTAGTGGTCCTCTTTGATCGTAGATTCCCTGGAGTCGAGATAAGGTAGAGTATCTGATAGCATATCACATCTGAATCACAGAACCAAGAGTTTACTATCGCCCGAGTATACGGACGAGGCATAATCCTCGGTGAAATGATTTCAGACATGATTACAAGTTTAGGGTACTATAGAGGATAGGACCGTGCCATGTATGTCCCATAAGATACAAAGCCAATAGTAGTGGAAGTTTGTAAGTTTGGTAGCATGTCTCCCGACCTAGCACTCCGTATGATCCTCGTGATCTATAGATGAGGAAATTGACTGACACTAATAGGTTACCTAGAATATAGAATTCAGAAGTCCATAAACCATTAGTCGACCAAGGCCTTAAGGGTAAGATGATAGTGGGATGTCTATAGAAGCAAGAACACCAGGTAAGTTTTGATTCTCTCTAAACTCGAACTACTTGTGCCTCTTTTCAAAAATCTCGCGTACTTGTATCTTGACTATTTTGACCAATGCTGCTATTACAGCCTAGTTTTTGCAAGCTTACTCTGTTCTCGAGCTTGATTGGAGGCATATATTTAGTGGGGACGCCTGCTAACTTATTGTCTAATCAGAATCAATGTATTATGGTCTGATCAACCATGATGCATTTGGTTCGCTCTTCGTTTAATTACACTACGTGGATGGAGATATATAGGTATCTAGGAATCTCATCCGCGACTGCTTGACAATTCCTCTTGAATTATACGTTCTTCTTTGAATCACGTGATTGTATTCAGTGACATCTTTCTTGAACTCTTTATTGTTTTTGTTTTTTACTGATTTGGAAAGACAGAAGCTCGTAATTGGTAGAAAGATACCGAGTATTCCCATGGCTATGGTAGTTGTATACACAAGTGTAGTTATCATCGGCCAGCCATGTGATTGAGTTACTCGTTCTCCTCTCGACCCTAAACTACTATTGGGACCTTCTAGCCATCTGAATTTGAGAATGAGTAGAGTTTTACCCTTAGTCGTAATGCCAATCCAGGAGACTATCTATTCTCAAAGAAATAATTCATTGCGTCTCTAAATATTTTCTTGAATATTGCCTTTACTTTCAACCCTTATGCCTTGACTCAACCGTCCCTCGACCAAAGCCCACAGTTTAGACATGAGATGAATAGACAAGGCTAAGGATAATAATTTACCGTGACTAAGGTAGACACTCATCCCGAGATTGGTTTCCAACAAGTATTACCCTAGTCACGTAAATTTTATTATTAAAGCCTAACTAGTATGGGAACCCCACAGTCACTAGCGTAGCCAATACCGTAGCTTAAATACCCTGTCATATTATGACCTACCAGTTGTCAACAACAATGCATGATCACTACAACTCATGTATACTGTGGACAAGCATATCATTCTATTTTAGCGACCATGTGTCGTTGTACACACTCGTTTTCCAATTTTTGGGGCACGATCCTTAACTTGACTTATATCCACCATATCCCGTTATGCTGTGCCTCATTCTTTATCAACAAGAGTCGGGGTATAGTATTCGAACTTTGGGAAATTTTCCGACCCCATCATTTCTAAAACCATATCCTAGCTTCTAAGGTGGGTAGACTGTAAGCCTCCTAAAATTTTGGGATATACGAGGATTACCAATTGATTAGAACAATTCCTATTAGGGTGATAATTAGTGCCCCATGGACTCCCACTTTCCATTTAGATCATTTTGTGTCCCGACCGTGCCATTAATATTTGGAGCACGAGACCAGCTGTTTCCTCTCAACAAATTTTGCATGCAAGATCTAGACGAGTCCACCTTCATCTAGGTATATCATGTCCCACTCAAACACGTCCCCTTGTACTCTATTTTTATGGTACGACTTTCAGGTAAAAAGGACTAGCTGTTACTCTTACCATAATACCGATAAACTTCCCAATGACAATTAGAGACTCAACCTTGACTCAATTCCTTCGACCCAATATATGGTGGTGATCTACTCGAAGCCCACTATGCACATACCACTAGTGTGCCACTCGATAGAGGCCTCTTGTGCTACTTAAACACAAAGGTCACTGAAGACTTATTTTTGGGCTTTAGAGACCTAGTTAACCATTCCGACTGCCCAACTAGTTCAACCATTGGAGTTAAAGCCTATTCTAGGGTACCCTAACCTAATAGAATAATTTTATCATTTGGGATCTTGTCCCGTCCATATAGATTGAAATCCAAGGTTTATCCAACCAACGAGTGATGTCCAAATAGGAAAACCATTAAAACCCATCCATTCGTACCACCATATTTGGACTATAAAATTTAACCATTTGAGACAGGTCCCTATACCTATTATATAATCTTCACCTCTTAGAGTGTGAAGTCATTTGTAACCCTTATTCCATCTACCTAGAAGTTGCGATACGATCTTGTATTGTATTTTATCTCCTGCTTGTGTGTTTAAATAACCACGAAATAGATCACAATCTTGATTTCTCAAATTCTGTTCTATCATGAAATCATGCTTAGTTTTGATTTCGAGAACGGAATTTCCGTAGTGCATAGGTTGCAAGCCTCTCTAAGAAATGAAGGGTCTCTTCGAAGTTAGCCAGTGATTGGAACGGAGTAGCCCCAATCTAGCTAATAAATCAATGGTTCATAAGGTCCATTTTATCGGTATCATTTGATATCCTCTACCGCTCTTGAAACTTCGTGCTTGTTCACAGTTATTCTTCCTCGTCTTTTCGTACCATTGACTCTCGTCCTTCCTATTTTGGGGGTCGATAACCGCGTTGCTTAGAATTTAGCAGAGGTTATAGTATAAGTTAGTTGATAATTGAATTTTGGGTTGCTTGATAGATATGCGAGGATTATAGATACCATAGGCGATAGATATCCATTGGAAGAAGTTGAGCAACTAGTTGGATGATTATAAAATTTTAGTGACCTAGCTTTGAGGGAGTAGTGTGACCAAAGGTGGGTAGAAGTCCTCGATATTTTTGTAGTTGCCAAAATGGAAAAGGAGAATGATATGAACTATTTTTGAGGAATTAAAAATTCGAGGAGATTAGGGTAATGGTAGAGTTCTTTTTGAATTTGAGGAATAGTTATGAATTCGAATTTCGAGGACGAAATTATTTTTAAGGTGGGTAGATTTGTAACCCCGCTTCCCGAAATTTTGAATTATATTTTATTTATTTATTGGAATTAAATGGTGATTTTTAGATTTTTGTAAATAATTATTTAACTAATTATTACGGTGGATGACTTAAGTCCTTGTAGAGTTATGGAGCACAAAGCGAATAGGAACTGTGGCCCGGGAGATGTAACAGTATGCTTTGACTAGAGCACTAGCCATACAGGAGAGACCGAGCCATAGTAATATCCTAACTAAAGAAACCAGGCCGAGTTGCGACATAACCCTTACTGACATTTTATTTACTTAATAATTATACTATTGAGTTTAGGGATACCGATTATACCATTTTAGCCGGACTGGACCCGAACTGAGCCCAAGCACATGTAGGTCATGCAGCACGTCAAACGACATTCGTGTTGGTGGAATTTGGTTTGAGTGTATTATATTTTGTTTTAATGATTTAATAAATAATTTCCAGACATTCGTAATTGAATATCATAAATATTCTTATTAGTCGATATTCAATATTATTGGTATAAAATAGATTATTGTACTTTTTGAGATTATTAGACTATATATAGTGGTATATAAACACCATGGTTGTTTTAGTGAATTTCGTTATTATTGATACTATTAATATTATTATTAATTTATCATCAAGGTTATTATTAAATAATATTATTATTTATTATCAGTAGTTATATTATAATTGTCGGAAAAAAATGTTATATTAGTATATACACCTATTTATATAAATAAGCCCAACTCTAGGAACAAATGCCTTTGGATTTTTATTTGGTTTTATCGGGATTATATATAAGCATAAATATATATCAGGATAGATATATATAGATATAATAGAGTAATAGAATAATAAAGAATAAGTTTTATTTGTAAATATAAGATATAATATAATAGGTATTATTTGCAAATTTGTAATTTGCAATTGGCCAACTACATACAGTCCACCCCCTAACCGAGCGCTCGGTAGTATATTCCCAAGCCAAACCCGAGAGGGAGCTCGGCCCAACCCGAGCTGAGAAATACTCGACACCCTCGCGCGAGTATAAAGGGATCGAGAGGAGAACGCGAGCAAACTCTAAACCCTAACCCGCGAACCCCCGGCAGCTGTGTGCGGCCGTCAGGGCGCCGTCGGCCACTACCGCCGGCCGGCCAAGCCGCTGCCGACCCGCGCGCGTGCGCGAGGACAAAACGGAAGCGACAGCAGCACCAGCAGTCAAGAGGCCGACTTCGTGCGGAGTTTTCTCCCCGATCGCTCGACCGATTGTCGAGACAATTTCTCAGGTACGACCCCGATATAACCATCTCGGATCCTTGTGAATTAGTTCTCATGGAACTTATTCGTGTTTGTCGAAAAACCGACACGAACTTATCCAAAAACTGTCAAAAACAGAACACAAGTTCAGTACCGAAACCCTGATTTGGGAGATGGATTGCGAACCGAGAGATAGGAATTTCAGAAAACCATCTGAAGGAAGTTTTAGACGACATATACGACATTAAAACCTTTTTTATAGATCCTGGTTTCATTAAGTATTTACAGAGTTATTCGAATCCAAAGTTCGAGAAAAACCTATTTTAAAACTGTTCAAAAACTAGAAAATCGCTCCACACGACGTGCGTCCCGCCAATCCGGGCGACGTGGTCGTGCACCGTAAGCATCGAAAGCTGCGTAACGGCTTCGTGGTCATGTGGGCTTTGACGGAATTTAAATTGGTCGCGTGTGCGCGACGAATTTGATGCGTATCCGTCGAAACTTACCGTATCGTACACTTTGCAAATTTCTCAGTTACTTTGTGCACGCTCATCGGATCAAGACGAAACTTGCGCCAATAGAACCGTATCATTTTTTTGGTCCTGTATGCCAAGTTTGGTCCAATTCTGAGACAGTTGAATCTGACATCGTTTTGCGGGCCCCACGGTCCCACTCAACGGACGATTTTGTGCACGGCCTGCCGGAATCCAACTTTGGACATACGGTTGGGTTCGTATCGGAAAACTGGATCCGTAGACATGTAGTTTGACGACTTTAGAGACCGTTGACTCTGGCATGCTTTTCGGTGCAAAGCGGGTCCAACGGCGGACACCGTTTTGGTCCAAAATTACCGTTTTGCCCCTGTGTCCAGAATTGGACTTAAGGACAGGCAATCGTAGCTAATTTGACTATTTTGAGATTATTGGTATTGTCTATTTCAGCATCTGGGGACTGTTGTATGGGTTTAGACTATTGTGGCACACCGAGTAGTTCGGATTGTCGGTTTCACCAGCAAAGGACCACAGGCGAGTACAGTTTATTGTCTGCATTTCGATATTGATCTTTACTATATTTCATTGATTGTCATTGGTTATGTGATTATTTTCTATTATAAATTATTGAGTCGGGAATGAGAAGTACCAACGATGTGTGATCTGACCTTAGACCGTGTAGACCGTGTAGACCGTATTGCATTTATTTCTTGTAGACAGTATAGACAGTGATTTATTTATTTCTTGTGGATAGTGTAGACAGTGATTTATTTATTGCAAAGTAGACAGTGTAGACCGTTATTATTACTGCATTTAAACTGTGTAGATCGTGGTTATTATTTTGTAGACAGTGTTTCTTTATTGTAATATTAACTGTAGACCGTGTAATTGTAGACCGTGTAACTGTAGACCGTGTAACTTTAGACCGTATAGACCGTGTCGCATAATTGTCTCGATATTGATCACATATCAAAGGTACTTCTAACAGTTGGGGAAAATATTTGGTGTCTATTTATTTACTATTGATTTTCTGTGTTTCCTATTTATTTTCAAACTCATGATTGATGTCTAACCTTTGTCTTATAGTCATTTTCTTTATTTGAAATTGCATTCAGTGAATTGTGCTCGTTCTATTCCTGACTGGAAACCAACATTTTCAGGTTAGCCGCGGATTCACTTAGCATGGGGAGTGACGGGAATATTGCAGACAAAAGCCTAGAGACTAGATAGATAGTTGAGTTGGAGTCATTCATTTATTTGTACAAGTTTATATTTTTCTACAAATGTAAAACTTGTGATCATTGTAAGTTAAATTAATTATGTGAATGAGCATTATTTGTGATTTTGATCTTCATGGCCGTGACAGCGTTCTACCGCCGATACTGCGGTGTAGGCTGGCTTGGACATGTCTCATATCCGTTTAAAAAAAAAAAGGGTACGGGTCGTGACAAAATGTGCCCTACTCGACGGCAAGCTACAAATCCAATTAGAGCGCCCAGATAACGGGACTGCCTGTAGCTGGGAAATCTCTTCATGAACTACATGATCAATCTAGTCATTATTCTAGTCAGATTCAATATGAATCCCTAACCGTGGTAACCAGAAATTCATGTCCTAGACATGATGCAAGACGAGACATGTAGCTTATACAAGCACAAACACCCACGGTGTCAAGACAAGAGTTACTTATTAAGTCAAGATAGCCGTCACAACAGCATATCAAGATTATCATGTTAGATTTACTTATCAAGAGTGCGCCACGACGGGCCACTATCATGTCATGTTACTTGTTACTTGTTACTGGCTAAGAGTGTGCCTTAACAGGCCATTATCGTGTTCTATCCTTACATTATCATGAATGAGAGTAACTTGCATAAAATAGCTAATAACATATTCTTGAAGCCAAGGAAAAGATCTATAACTTTCATGTTGGAAGTTGGGAGAAATTCTGGCCAAAATTCAGCCAAATAGGACTTAAAACAGCCAAAAACAGCCAAAATAGGCCCTATACGGCATTCTGCGGCACTATTCATTCCATGCGGCACTATTTATGCTCATGCGGCTGCGGTACTATTCATGTGGCACTATTTATTCCTGCGGCTGCAGCACTATTCCTTCCATGCGACAATATTCATACTCATGCGACTGCGGTACTATTCATACGGCACTATTCATTCCTGCGGCTGCGGCACTATTCCTTCCATGCGGCACTATTCATACTCATACGGCTGCGGTACTATTCATGCGGCACTATTCATTCCTGCGACTGCGGCACTATTCCTTCCATGCGGCACTATTCATTCCTGCGGTACTATTCATCCATGCGGCTGTGGCACTATTCATGCGGTACTATTCATTCCTGCGGCTGCGGCACTATTTATGCTCATACGGCTGCAGTACTATTTATACGGCACTATTCATCCATGCGGCTGCGGTACTATTCATTCCTGCGGCTGTGGCACTATTCATACTCATGCGACTGCGGTACTATTCATACGGTACTATTCATCCATGCGGCTGCGGTACTATTCATGTAGCACTATTCATCCATACGGCTGCGGTACTATTCATCTCATGCGGCTGCGGCACTATTCATCGTCCCTGCCAAAATCAGGACAGATGAACATAGAAATGGCCAAAAATGCTTTTGGCCATAACTTCCTCAAAACAAGTCAAAATCTAACTTTTCAAAGGTCCATTTTGGGTAAAATCGAATTCTCTACAACATGGAACAATCAAAACATAAAAATAATGAAGTTTAATAGATCAAAACCCAAGAAAACCAAAAATAATACACACTTAGATCTACATGAATCCATCCACCAAATTGAAAAATGTCAAGTTCTAAAGTGGCTTAAAATCAAGTAAGGGAGAGAATGGAACAATAAAACTTGAGATCTATCGTGAAGCAAGTTGCACTTGCCTAGGACTTAGTAGGTTGGAGGAGTAAATGAAGAAGATGAAGAAAATAAATGAAGAAGTGAATGAAGAGAGAGAAGGAGTTGGGTTATATATTAACCATCTCCATCTCCAACCAAGCCAAGCCAAGTCAGACCAAGTCAAATTGAACCGAACCGATCAAATAAACCAAGTCAAGATTAAACCAAGACTAGGCTAAGCAAAACAAGCCTAACTATGATCCACCTAATAAATGCCAGAAATCTCGTATACGCATACGAAAATACGTATAACGGGAAATGGGAGTGACAAATCTACCCACCTTAAAAGAATTCCGTCCTCAAAATTTAATCAAGAGGCTAGAGATGTCGGGTAAAGCTATATTAATCATAAGCAGGCTACGACTAGCAATCAATCGAGCAATCATTCATGCAAGCAAGGAATTAAAAGTATAAGGCATAAGGAAGACATTATACCTTATGAGTCGAATAGGTGTGGATATCGCGAACGAATATCATCCTCACGCTCCCATGTTGACTCGCCCAAAGTGTGATGACCCCAAGCAATACGGACTAAACTAATAGTACTTGAGCACCTTCTCTCTTCGGTCCAAAATGGATACGGGTCTTTCCTCATACGAAAGGTTGGTACCAACAACCAATTCTAAATGATCAAGGACATGACTCGGATCCGAAATATACCGTCGCAATTGGGATACATGGAATACGTCATGTACCTCACATAACGATGGTGGAAGAGCGAGACGATAGGACACATCACCTACTCGCTCAAGGATATCGAACGGCCCTATGTACCTAGGACTAAGCTTTCTCCGTATGCCGATTCGAATAACGCCACGGGTAGGCGAGATCCTAAGGAACACGTGGTCGCCGACTGAAAACTCAAAGGGACACCGATGAGAATCGGCCCAATGGCACTGGCAATCTTGGGTAACGCGAAGATGATCTCTGACTTGTCTGACCACCTCGATTGTCTACATAATCATCTCTGGACCAAGCATCTGTCTCTCACCGACATCATCCCAAGCTAAAGGTGATCTGTACTTCCTGCCATACAGTGCTTCAAAGGGTGCCATCTGGATACTGGCCTGAAAACTGTTATTATAGGAGAACTTTACGAGATGCAGGTGATCTTCCCACGAACCACCGAAGTCTAGTGTACACGACCGTAACATATCTTCAAGAGTCTGGATCGTACGTTCTGACTGACCATCTGTCTGCGGATGATAAGCTGAACTGAACTTGAGACGAGTCCCTAAGCTCCCTTGAAGACTCCGCCAAAAGTGTGATGTGAATCTTGAATCTCTGTCTGATACGATACTAACTGGCACTCCATACAATCTGACAATCTGCCTGAGGTACATCTCTGCTAGCTGATCCGTCGACTGACCAATTCTGAAGGGAAGAAAATAAGCTACCTTAGTGAGCCTGTCAACTATAACCCAGATAGCATCTCTTCCAGCTGGGGATTTAGGTAACCCAGTTACAAAATCCATGGTAATGTGCTTCTATTTCTATTCTGGGATCGGTAAAGGTTGAAGAAGTCCAACTGGTCTCTGATGTTCAGCCTTAACTTATTGACAAACTAAACAACAAGAGACAAACTGGGCTATCTCCCTCTTCATGCCATTCCATCAGAAATGCTGACGGATGTCTCGGTACATCTTCGTACCACCGGGATAAATTGAATACTGAGAACTGTGAGCCTCTGCTATGATCTCCTGTCTGATATCACTACTGGGCACACAAAGACGCCTCCCATGTCGAAGTGTACCATCCTCATGAATACATAACTATGTTCTCCGTCCTGCTACACATTCTGCCCTAAGCCGCTGAAGCTTAGAATCCGTTGACTGGGCTAACTTAATCCTCTCGACAATGCTGGACTGAACTTGCATGCTGGCCATCAATGCTACATTGGTAGGGAGAACTATCTCAATACCTATCCTCTGAAGATCTGCTAATAACTCTGGCTGTGCTGTTAGAAAATAAACTCCAGCTCTCCTGCTCAATACATCTGCTACTACATTTCCCAGGATGATACTGCAAGTTGATGTCATAATCGACAAGTAGTTCTAGCCATCTTCTCTGACGCATGTTAAGATCCTTCTGGGTAAACACATACTTCATACTCTTGTGGTCGGTGAAAATCTCTACCCGATCTCCATATAAATAATGCCTCCAAAGCTTAGGTGCGAAAACCACCGCTGCTAACTCCAAGTCATGGGTTGGGTAATTCCTCTCATGATCACGAAGCTGACGTGATGCATAAGCTACTACCTTACCATGCTGCATCAAGATACATCCCAATCCTCTTCCAGAAGCATCACAATAAATAGAAAATCCTCCAGTCCCATCTGGAAGCGTGAGAATGGGAGCCGTCATCAATCTCTGCTTCAACTTCTCAAATAAACTCTGACACTCTGTTGTCCAAGCAAACTGTACAACCTCGCGGGTCAACTGCGTCAGTGGTGCTAAAATTCGAGCGAAGTCTGAGACAAACCATCGGTAATAGCCAGCCAATCCTAGGAAACTCCGAACTTCTGCGACGGTACTGGAAACAGGCCATGACTCTATAGCCACTATCTTCTGGGGGTCCACTTCCACTCCACCTCGGGTGATAATGTGACCTAAGTACGAGATACGATCTAGCCAAAACTCGTACTTACTAAACTTTGCGTACAACTGGTGCTCTCTGAGAATCTGAAGAACTACACGAAGATGCTGCTCATGATCTGCCTCATTCTTGCTATAAATTAAGATGTTATCTATAAACACTATCACAAACTGGTCCAAATAGGGCATGAAGATACGATTCATGAGGTCCATGAATACGACTGGCGCATTGGTCGCTCCAAATGGCATAACAAGGAACTCCCAATGCCCATATCTGGATCTGAATGCTGTCTTCGGGATGTCTTGTTCTCTAACTCTGATCTGATGGTATCCTGACCGCAAGTCAATCTTCGAGAATACTGTCGCTCCTCTGAGTTGATCAAATAAATCATCTATCCTTGGTAGAGGATATCTGTTCTTGATTGTTACAGAGTTCAAGGTACGATAATCAACACATAATCTTGATGTACCATCCTTCTATTTCACAAGAAGTATCGGGGCTCCCCAAGGTGATCCACTAGCACGAATGAATCCTTTGGTTCTGAGTTCTTCAATCATCTTGTACAAGATCTCTAACTCTGAAGGTGCCTTCCTGTAGACTCCCCCTGACACCGGTGCCGCCTCTGGAAGCAAATCAATGGTGAACTCTATCTCTCTCTCTCTGGGGGCATGCCCAGAAGCTCTTCGAAAAATACATCAGGAAACTCTTCAACAATTCTGGGAAACTGAACTGCCACTGCTACTGTCATCCGCAATACTGGTGGAGAAGGTTCTACTTCGCCTCTGGAAAATAAAAACTCCGGTTCACCTGGAATACCAAAAATAATCCTGCCAATATGGCAGTCTATTCTTACGTATTACTCCTTCAACCAATCCATTCCTAGGACCACATCATAATCGGCCATCGGAAATTCTATCAACCTAGCGGGAAACTCTCTACCGCTAACTACGATTCGACACGAGGAAAATACTCTATCTACTCCTACAAGACCGTTACCAATAAGTATATAGAGCCTTACTAATAATGACTCGGGCTCCAGTCCTATCCGTGTAGCGAATCGTGCAGACATAAATGAATGCGATGCACCCGAATCAAATAATACTGATGCTGGAAAAGAGTTGACGAGAATGGTACCTGCCACCACCTCACCTGAAGCTAACTCTTTCTCCACGGACAAAGCCATAGCCTGACCTTGCCTTTTTGGTGCTGGTCCCCTCTGCTGGTGAGCTCTCTGCTGGTTCTGAATCTGAACTTGGGCATACTGCTGAGCCTGAGGCGACAATGGCCTCGGAGGCTGATACTGCTGCTGCACTGGTGCTCGACCCCTAACCGATGGACTGGTTAGGTTTGATGACGATGAACTTGCTCTATTCGGACAGGACCCTATCTTGTGATCCGGTGCCCCACAAGTCAAGCATAATCTCTGTGCTCTGCGACACTCTGATACTACATGTCCTGGCTTCCCACAATGAGTGCAGCCCATTGCGGAAGACTGCTTCTGCTTCTGTTGCTGAGGATACGCCGGCGCTGAGTGTTGAATCGACGAAACTGTGGTCGCCCTCCTAGGAGCTCCAATAGTCAAAGCCCTAGCTGTCGGGGCTGGTTCTGAAGACTGGGACATCTTTCCATGAGACCTCTTCCGTCCTTCGCTTCTATTTATAATCCTCTGCGAAGTATACTCATGCCTCTTCGCTGCTCGCAAGATGGCATCAAACGTCTGGTGCTCAAACTGCTCCACTGATATGATAATCTCTAGGTGGAGCCTCTGCTGGAATTGCTGGGCTCGATCCAATTCGGTTGCCACCAAGGTGGGAGCAAACCGACTGAGTCTAGAAAACTCGGCCGCATATCCATCGACCGTCCTGTCCATCTGCTTAAGGTTGGTGAATCTCGTCTGCAGATCATACCGAGCTACTGCATCAAAGTACTTGGTCTAGAATTTGTTGCTGAACACCGCCCATGAGACAGGCGTCGGTAATCCAACTGCTAGCATTGCCCACCAGCTGCGGGCTAAGTCCAATAACTGTAGGTGCACAACGGCCACCTTCTCATTCTCAGGAATCCTAGCTGCTTCCAGGATAACCTCTGTGTTCTGAAGCCATGCATCAGCAGCAATAGCATCTTCAGTGCCGTCAAAGAAAGGAGGGTTCAGACGCTTGAAAATGTTGGCCGCGTTGTTCCATTGGTAACCAACTCTGTCCATGGCATCTTGTACTGTCTGGTGTAAGGCATCGCCTCGACGATTTTGAGATACAAGCAATTCCCTGATGAGACCCACCAGGGTTCCATTGTCAGGCTCCGCAGGCTGGACGGGCTGAACTGGTGGCTCTTGACCCCCGGTAGGCATGACTCTGGAGGCTACTCCTGAATGCTGGGCTTAGTCTCTAGGTTGCTGCTGGTCCACTGGAGGTGATCCGCCTTGCTGATCGGCAGGACCAGGAACAATGCCGTTGAAGAAACGACATGGGAAACAATAAGGAAGGACCATGATAAATCGAGGATATAAACATGTGATCAGGTCAAGATTTCAGAAAGATTAGATGACACGAGTAGAGATCAAGGGCGATTGCTGATTGAGACATCTATTCAGTGAAACCCTCACACATCTTGATTTACAAGACCTGCATGGGCCACCACTTAAACCGTGTCACGCCCCAGAACCAGAATACTGGAGAGCGGAGGACAGACACAGCCAGCTACGTACATTAAAGTAAATCCTACCTCGTAATATGGTCACGGCTGTCTAGATGCATGAGGGTTTACTACAAGCCATTAGTCTCTTAGGGTCAAGAACAAACCTAGTATCTCAATCTCAAGCAAGCAAGTAAAAGTAACAAGATGGTAGATCATCAGACATACAAAGTAAGGCGTCCCAAACATTACATATTTAGATGGCCATGAAGCTAGTCATACAAAATACGAGGACTAGCAAGAGTTTAAGTCATACATGATCAACACTAGGATTTGTCAATCATGTTACAGCCATTAGGCAGACAGGAATGTAAATTTAACACGAGCTAACACTTGTTCGACGGCTAAACGCCTCAAAAGAATAATTTATAATAGAGTGGGAGAGCAAAATAAAACCCACTCGTTGCCAGGGTTGCGTCTAGTGTGCACCATCTGGCTGGAAGGCAGGAAGATCCTCGGGTGCTACTCCGAAATCTGGCCATACAAACCAGCTGGGTCAGATCCCAGAAAGAGCAAGTGCCACAAAGGAGGCTTCACTTAAGAACTAAAACCAGTATATTAGCACATGAGACATAAAGGATAATAAAAGACATGAGTTAGGGAAAACAAGGTGATAAACGATAAGACAACTAAGGGACTATTCCGGTAGCTAAGTTACAACCCGTAAAACAAACAAGGACCGGGGTTGTAACCCTTCACCTGAATAGAGCTTAGTCTCCAACAATTGTCGACAAGAGTAAAGCATAACAGTAATGTGCAGAAATAACCATGTAGAGGTCTTGGCAAGACTAGACAAGACTCTATCCATCAATCACGGCTAAGCAATGAGTACGGCTTGATACTTTAACTAACTAGGATTATCACAAGCCTATTTACTAACAAGATGCATCGAGATGTTCCAACAGCCACAAGCCCTGCAGACTTAATCCAGGTTATCCGGTCACAAGTTGAGAGAGTTGGATTAGGTGACTTAGAGGTACAACACATGACAGTGTGCTGGAAATGTGCCCTACTCGACGGCAGGCTACAAATCCAATTAGAGCGCCCAGATAACGGGACTGCCTGTAGCTGGAAAATCTCTTCATGAACTACATGATCAATCTAGTCATTATTCTAGTCAGATTCAATATGAATCCCTGACCGTGGTAACCAGGAATTCATGTCCTAGACATGATGCAAGACGAGACATGTAGCTTATACAAGCACAAACACCCACGGTGTCAAGACAAGAGTTACTTATCAAGTCAAGATAGCCGTCACAACAGCATATCAAGATTATCATGTTAGGTTTATTTATCAAGAGTGTGCCACGACGGGCCACTATCATGTCATGTTACTTGTTACTGGCTAAGAGTGTGCCTTAACAGGCCATTATCGTATTCTATCCTTACATTATCATGAATGAGAGTAACTTGCATAAAATAGCTAATAATATATTCTTGAAGCCAAGGAAAAGATCTATAACTTTTATGTTGAAAGTTGGGAGAAATTTTTGCCACAATTCAGCCAAATAGGACTTAAAACAGCCAAAAACAGCCAAAATAGGCCCTATGCGGCATTCTGCGGCACTATTCATTCCATGTGGCACTATTCATGCTCATGCGGCTGCGGTACTATTCATACGACACTATTCATTCATGCGGCTGCAGCACTATTCCTTCCATGTGGCACTATTCATTCCTGCGGTACTATTCATCCATGCGGCTGCGGTACTATTCATTCCTGCGGCTGCAGCACTATTCAGGCTCATGCAGCTACGATACTATTCATGTGGCACTATTCATCCATGCGACTGCGGTACTATTCATACGGCACTATTCATTCCTACGGCTGCAGCACTATTATACTCATGCGGCTGCGGTACTATTCATGCGGCACTATTCATCCATGCGACTGCGGCACTATTCATCCATGCGGCTGCGGTACTATTTATCTCATACGGCTGTAGCACTATTCATCGTCCCTGCCAAAATCTGGACAGATGAACATAGAAATGGCCAAAAATGCTTTTGGCCATAACTTCCTCAAAACAAGTCGAAATCTAACTTTTTAAAGGTAAAAATCGAATTCTCTATAACATGGAACAATCAAAACATGAAAATAATGAAGTTTAATAGATCAAAACCCAAGAAAACCGAAAATAATACACACTTAAATCTACATGAATCCATCCACCAAAAGAAAAATGTCAAGTTCTAAAGTGGCTTAAAATCAAGTAAGGGAGAGAATGGAACAATAAAACTTGAGATCCATCGTGAAGCAAGTTGCACTTGCCTAGGACTTGGTAGGTGGGAGGAGTAAATGAAGAAGATGAAAAAAACAAATGAAGAAGTGAATGAAGAGAGAGAGAAGGAGTTGGGTTATATATTAACCCTCTCCATCTCCAACCAAGCCAAGCCAAGTCAGACCAATTCAAATTGAACCGAACCGATCAAATAAACCAAGTCAAGATTAAACCAAGGCTAGGCTAAGCAAAACAAGCCTAACTACGGTCCACCTAATAAATGCCAGAAATCTCGTATACGCATACGAAAATACGTATAACGGGAAACGGGAGTGACACCTATCCTTCAGGAGAGGGCTGCAGTTCATCCGGAGACTGAGGGCCTCCCTTTGCCTCCTGGAGTGGTACCCCATGCCATTTCTGATGGAGCTCATATTCACAGACTTCTTCAGGATGTGCAGGAGGTACAGAGACTTCAGGCTGAGCTTATGAGAGTGCAGAGTCTCAGTTTTCAACTGTTGTGGGATTACATGCATTCGAGGGAGGAGCCTAGTCCCAAGAGAGCGAGGAGCAGTATATACCCAGAGCCTCAGGAGTACCCCGGCTTCCAGCCTAGACCAGCCTATCCAGTTCAGATTCCTGTCCAGCAGAGGCCAGTTGGGTGGGTGCCTACATGTACTTTCTGTAAGAAGCTTGGGCACATATGGAAGGACTGTAGGAAGAGACTATGATTGTGCCTATTTTGTGGATCAGCTACACACAAGATACGAAACTGTCCTACTACACCTGCCCCTAGTCGAGGCCTACCTCCGGGAGAGAGTTCCTGCTACCAGACCTAGTAGAGGTGAGTTCTTGACCTATACCTTATCTTACCTTCATGATTACTGTACCCTACCATATTGTTTGTATGTTTGATACCTTACGATTACTTTTGATCTAGTATGACTATAATGGCTAGATGATGAGACCCCAGACTGATATTACCTGTCATAACCCTGTATGATATCTTTCTAACTGTACGATTCAGATAAGTTTTCTTAAGACCATGATTGTTGGGGATTTGACCTAGAAAGAGTAGGATCATCTTAATTTCGAGGACGAAATTATTTTAAGGAGGGTAGACTTGTAACCACCACTTTTCTGAAACGATGGTAATTTTGAACTTTTGTAAGATTTTATCATTTAATAATAATATTTGAATCATATTATGATTTTTGGGGATTTTTCTTTATTTTATTTAGATGGATGAATTATGATTTTGGTTGTTGCTAGTTTAACCCTAGAGACTGTTGACTTAGAGACTAACCATGACCAAGGAGACTCGACCATGTGACTAGATTGGCTAATTACATATTTTTAGGCTAAGGGTATTTTAGTAATTGTGCATTTCTTGAATTTTAATAATTTATTAATTAAATTGCTTGTTGTGTGGTTTGATTGGTAGCTGAATTGGTGTTTTGGTAGTATAAGTGTTTGACCTTAGCCAACCATGACCTAGAACCTTAATGCTATATTATAATTAGATTTATTATCATTAGAATTAATTTAGATTTTATTAGTTAAATTTTTTGAGTGATTAATTAATTTTTAGCCATTTTGGCCGTTTTGTGATTTTCTAGATATGTTGACTTGTGTTGAGATAACAACTGGTTAACCTTAGTGGACATTGTATAGGGGTCTAACCATGCCTTATAATTGTTATTTTTATTTTTAGAATTTATTTTAGGCATTAGATTATTTTTAAGGCTTTAATTGATTTATTTTAGCCTTTTGCATGCAAGCCTTTAAGCCTTTTTGACATGGGCCCATTTGTACTTGAGAATGAGTTGGCCCAAGTGAAACCCTAACCCTAGAAGACCTATTCCTGGCCGCCCAACAGCAGTACCCCTCCCTCTTGCATTCATTTGTGAAGTTTTGAGCCTCCACAAGGAAACCCTAATAGATCCCCTTCTCCAAAACTCCTTTTTTCCTTCATCCGGAGTCTGTTTCTTCCCAAACGAACTCCGTTGCACTTGTCGAGGAGAGGAGGATCTGCTGGAGCATTTCTAGTGAGGAGGCGGAGGCTTTTTCTTGAGGGAAATCGGCCGACACGACAACCGAGGGGCTCCATTCATTGAATTTTTGACACTCAATAGGTAAACCCTAATCTACCATTGTAAATCTGGAATTTCTTTCATTTTTGCATCCATATAGGTGTCCTAGACTTGCCTACGAAATTTGGTTGAATTTCGACTTCGTTTGATGGCGGTATCGGACACGTGTCGGTCTTTTACGGCACGTGTAGGACAAAATGCCGCTTAGGATAGAAAGTTACTATTTTTCGATTCTGTCTTCATGGATGTTTAGATAATATTATTTTGATAAACTTTTGTGAAGACAGATTTGGTTTTGACAACGTATCAGCGGCGTTTCGGGCAACGGACGCACGTGCACGGATCCCGTGCACGAGGCCGTGCGTGCCCTGCTGTCCGCGCGTTGTTTCTCGATGCACAGGCCGTATTTTTGTGTGAAATTTCTTGAGCACGTGGGGGCAACCTCTGGCCCCATGCTTGTAAAATTTCATGACTTTTCGTTGAGCGAGCGCGGAGAAATCGCACGTGCACCGCTCAGCCACTATGCATTCAACCTGTTATTTTTGTCGCTGAAACGGACTTCGTGCGTGCACACGATGCAACGAGGACCCATTCCAGGACCTGGAACACGTAGCCCTATACCTAGACTACCCGAGGAACGAACCCTGAGTCACGGCGTGGCCCGACGAGCGAGCCACGAGGGCGGAACCGCGCGCACGAGGGCGCGCGGGCGCGCGCGTGCGTGCAGCAGGCCGCGTGTGGTACGGGGCTGCGTGCGTCGCCTTGGTGCGATGTGTCGCTGCGTAGCCGTGTCCTAGACCTACCCCAGGACCCCTCCCAGCTATGTGCACAAGCACGGAGCTTTTCGTTGTGTGTGCGGCGCTCAATCGAGCGAGAACGCACGCGATGTCACGCGGTATCGGGAAATTCTGATACGCGTTCTGTGGAAACGACACGGACACGATTTCGAACCCGAGAGTATACAAGCGCATCACTTGGGTCGAGACCAATGTGTATGCCGGGTTTCGCGGGTTCGTTTGGTGTATATTGCATTTTGGGTCGTTGTGTGAAATGGATGAGTTTTCTTTAATTTTGATTTTTGAGTTAAATGCGATATTTTAATTTCCAGCTATTTAGCTTATAAAATCTGACTTTTCAGGACATATATGAGGTTTCGGATTTGTGGGAACCAACTTTTGGTTTTGTTTCATAATTTTCCATAAATTATGAGTATATATGCTTTCTATATAGCTATGTATACATATATTTAATTATATATATATAAAACCCCGTTGAAACCCATTGCTAATGCATACATATTGAGAATGGGTCGAGGGGGATTTAATTCCAGATTTTTGACTCTTTAATTATCTCAAACCATTGCCAAACTTTCCTTTTGAGCATTTGTATATATATATATATATATATATATATATATATATATATATATATATATATATATATATATATATATATATATATATATATATATATATATATATATATATATAGTTTCTTAATTGTATATATATGTATATAATAGTATATTAATTTGGGATATACCATGGTTGTGTTTGCTATTTTTAATCTCAGATTTGACCCCATTTCAGTAAGCTCCAGGACACACACACATACCATCATTTGTTAAATTTAAGGTTTTGTTTGTATTGTAAATACACATGTGTGTATATACCTATATGTATATAGATATTTATGCTTGATAACTCTCTTAGAATAGATTGTAGTTGTGTATATAACTATAGGAGTCCTAGGACAGATTTGGTTTATCATTTTGAGCCTAGTTTAGTCGAATTGGTCTACAAGTTGACCAAATTGACAAAAGTCAACTTTGGGTCAAACTTGATCCAATTAATTCAACTCAAACGAAATCCAAATGACCTAGAATTTTGTATATGACCTAGAAATTAGTAGACGGACTAGTTGACCCAGGTTTGACCAGGTTTGACCAACGTTGACTAGGTTTGACCAGAGTTGACCGAGGGTTGACTTTAACCAAAATGGACCTAGAAGCATGTAGTCTTGCATTGTAGCTATTTCTTTTGATATTTTAGACTTGGTTGTGACATATGTATATTTTAAATAGGTTTATATTGCCCCAGTTTAGCTACACTTCATCATCAGCAGTTCAGTTTGCCAGGCGAGTACATTATTTGATCTTTTTATACTTTTTTGGATATGTTCTCTTGTTATAGACTAGTATACTTGATACTGACACGATGTTCACACGGATTAGTACCCTATGGATTTTTTTATGCGATGTTATCCCCTCGGATACATCGAGTATATCATGTTCATGTACTTTATCATGGCCATCATGTACTCCATGTATTCATATTTATCCATGTGCACTCATGTGTTATTCATGTACACTCATGACCATATGAGCCCCATGTATAAAGTAGTTGTTATCCATGTGCAATAACATAACATGTATTGATCCTTGTGTATTGATTGGGGGCAGGGAGAGTGTAGTTGGTTATGTGATCATTATCCCCAGTAGGTATCCATGTGCACTCCATAGCTGTATCCATGTGCAACCCAAACCGTTTACATAACCAATTCATGCTCTAAATCACGTAGAAGGTTATATTTCTCTATTTATCATATTATATCTCATTTTATAGTCTCTCTCTCTTGTTGACTTTTTTTACAGCGATTCATGTATAGTGTTCTATAGCTTGCTTTATATGTCCAATCCTGATATAAACTGTTGTGAGATATATATGCTCGTTCTGTCCTGACCAGGTATGTTGAAAAATTTTACAGGTAATGATGAGGAGTTCTGCCCTACTTTTTATGGCATTTGTAGCACCCAGTTTCCCAAATGAGGGTAATTTTGAAATTTCGTGTTTATAATTATTTTAATAATGATATTTAATTCATGATATAATTTTTGGTGATTTTAAATCATTTTAAAATTATTTAAATCAATGACTTGTGGTTTTGACGTTTTGCTAGTAAAATCCTAGAGACTGTTTGACCTAGAGCCTAACCATTAGATTATGATATTTTAATATCACTTTTGGCCTAAGGATATTTTTTGCATTTGACCTCTTTGAATTATTTTGATATTATTTTATTATTTATGATATTGTTTTGGGGTTATTTGAGTCGGGTTCGAATTTCAACTCAATCCGACTTAAAACAGGGACCCGGGGGTAGTTTGACTCTAGTGGGACCCACACACTAGTTAGGCATGGCCCACATGATATTAATTTTAGTCCACATGATAGAAATATTTTAGTTAGAGGTTAGACTAATTATTATGGATAAGGTTAGTGTGATTAGAGACTTTAGAATGACTAATTTAGCCCCAACCAATTAGCCCTTTCCTAATACTCATAGAATAGGTTAGTGGGGGCATTTTGGACCTTACCATATTAGGACAAATAGCCCCATATGACCAGCCACTTTGGGAGAGGATAGGCTCAAGTTCATTTCATTATTCTCATCCACACTCTCTCTCTTGTTCTTCCCCAAATTCCTAGAGAGCAATCCCTAGCAATTTCTCCACCAAATCCTTCCATTTCACCACCAAATCTTCTTCTTTCCTTCTCCATTCTAGCCAAGGAGAAAGCTACCCAAGTTTGGGAGGATTCGGAGCTCGTTCGTGTCCTTTTGGAATCTCTACGTGTCGGTGTCGCTCCGGGAAGGCTTTTCTTCGATTCGATCTACCGGGAGGTATAAATCCCTTCTCCTTTTCATTTCCTCATGCATATAGGTCTATTTTGAACCCATAGGAATGACTCCCATGGTTGTATCTCCATTTGTGTCCATTTTGTGTCCATTTGGAGGTCATAGGAGTGTCCTTTGTGTTGTGGTTGTGTCCATGTGGGAAAATCCCAAATTTGGACACACTATGTGTTGTTGTTATGTATGAATGAATTATTACATGTTTAATCTCATATTTTTGTATTGGAGATGTGTTCTATAGTGTCTCATATATATATATTAGTGTAGAGAGTGAGTTCTTGATATATTATGTTATATACTTGTGTTCTTTTGTCTCAAACTACCTAAATCCGTCATGATTTTTATCCACGTTTTTAATTTCAGCCCTAACTTAGAAATGTCATAACTTCTAGCTCAAAGCTCGGTTTAATCTTCCGTTTTTTTTAAAAGAAGTGTATTGAAGTTAGCTTTCCAAAAACATGTATTAATAGGCCTAATTATTTCTGTAACTTTCTGGAAAATTATTTGAGTGTCAGCTGTACGAAAGACAAACGCGTTCTCGGTATTTTCGCGATTCCGGGAGTTTCCGAAAACGAAAACGTGATCCGTTTGAAGTTTTGGAAAGCTAACACATAGATATATAACATACTTTAATCCTAAATTTTAATTCATGCTGAGATGGTACAGTATTGATTATTAGTAGGAGTTACTATTCGGCATATGCATTTTGTGCACCCTTATGTGTAATATAATGTTCTATTTGATTTTAACCCATGTTAATATATATATTATGTAATTAAATAGAGAATGCAAGCATGAGTAAATAGTTAAATAAATGATGTATGAGGTGTAAGTATCCTATCTAATGTAAGCATGTATAAGTATGGCTTGTAATGAATATGTAGGTTCCATAGTATGTAATGTATGGTGCATATAGTGGTGCAAGAGAATAAATGAATGATGAATGAATGCAAGCATGAATGTAATATAATAATAGATATAATGTATGCAATATACAAGTTAATGAGATGTAATGTTCTATGTTAACACAAATCCTATATTACTTCATGTACCCCCTTACACTATGTTGACACTATCATACTTGACACATTGTTCACTTACACTTTGACACTCTTTGATATGTATACACTATGTATACCCATTTAACCCTCACTTGCCCCTTTGCCATGTTCACATACACACACATAGCCTCTTAAATAAGTATTTATGAATATAGTTAACTTAGCTATGTATGTATATTATATATATGTTAGCATATTGTGTTGTAATATATAAGTTTATATAACCATTTGAAATGCCATGATTATAGACCTAATGTTGAATACCAATATATGCATGTGTATATATGTGTAGACATATATAGCTTAAAGTAATAGATTACCTAATGTATATCCAATGTGAACTCTTACATATTTGAGTATTGAATAATTGCATGCTATATAGAGTTGGGTGTATATTGGCTTGTATAGCCTTGTATTGATGTGTGCTTGCTAGGATAGTCTTGGTTAGGCCTAGTAAGACTTACTGGGTTAGGACATGACCTAGTTTGACCTAGTTTGACTAGTGCAGTTGACCAGAGTTGACCACGGGTTGACTTTGGCCTAGTTTGACCTAGATTCATGTAGAATGCATTGTAGTGCTTTATATTACCCTTCTGGACATGTTGTGACTTGTGCTATTCTAATTAGGAGCCAGACACCTCTCCTCGGACAGTATCTTTACCTTGGACATTCAGATATCAGGCGAGTACATTCTCTGATCATTTCATATCCTGTTTAGAATTATTTTCCTGCTTTAAATTACTTTACTTGATACTGTCACGTTGGTCACACGGATTGGTACTATATGGATCTTTTCATGAGATGTTATCCCCCTCGGAAGCATCGGATACTGCATGTTTTGTGCGTTTCACGAATCATCATGTATCACTATGCTTCCTCTGATTCACGAATCGCTTGTGACACATGTACTCTCATGTTCACAGAGCCATCATGAATCACCTTCACGTATCACTTATTTTATGAGCCATGTGAAGTTTCACGAATCTTAACATAACTTGAACAGATCCTTGTGTATTGATTGGGGATGGGGGAGTAGAAATAGACATGTGAATATTATCCAAGTAGCTGTAGTCATGAATCACTCTCTTAGCTGTAGTCATGAATCTTCTATGCCATTCATATGTTTATATTTTACTCTGACTCACTAGTCACTGTTAGTTCTCTATGTATAGTAGATATTTCTATTACAGTTCTCTTTCTCTGTTTACATACTGTATTTCCTTCAGATCATGTATCTTACTTTACTGCATGATTATATTTTCTAACCTGCTATGATCTGTTGAGATGTACTGTGCTCGCTCTAGTCCTGACTGGACCCGTTGATAAATTTTACAGATAGCCTGGAGGTTGCCTGCTAGCCTAGAGGAGACAGTAGAGGTTGCATAGATAGCTAGGTTTTTGCTTATAGTTTATTTTCAGTCATCTTGAATTGTATTTATGGATTACTGTATTTGAGTTTTGAGATGTATTCTGAGTTTGTATCTTAGACACTTAGACTTCTATCTGTTGTATCTCTTTTCGATTTCATGTTTTATCTATCTTCCTTTATGCTCTACCTTAGATGTGATTGAGTTTATATTCTTCTATGTCAACCCCATTCAGGGAGTATAAACTGTTTAGTCTTATATTGTTAGATGCATTGAGACCTAGGACAGCGTTCTACTGCCGACACTGCGGCGTAGGCTGGGCGTTGTTACGTTCTCGTGCCCTAACTCTAGGGTGCGGGTCATGACACGTTTTTAGTGGTGGCCCATGCAGGTCGAGATTCACATTAGTACGATTTCGTAGTAGCGCAACGACTTAGTTGTACTACTACGAGCCTGCTATAGGATATATAAATTAAGATGTTAGGATGAGAGGATACTCAATCACTGTTAGGATTCCTTGAGAGATTCCTGGGATGACCCTTGAGAATCTCATTTTGAATTCCGATTTAAACTCTTTTTCCTTGTTTTGATTCACCTTTTTCCTTGATTTGAATTTGATTTTGTGGATTCATTGTAGAACTTTGAATCCTGGTATTAGTTGATGATTTTCATAAAATTTTGTAGTTGTTGATTTAATTTTGTATTTAGATTAATATTTTCAAATCCAAGGTACTCAATCACACTTAGGATTCTTTGAGAGATTTCTGGGATGACCCCTGAGAAACTCATTTTGAACTTCAATTGGAATTCCTTTTCCTCTTGTTTGGATTCACCCTCATTCCTTGCTATTGAATTTAAGCTTGATGGGTTCCTCTCGTTTGAACCGATGAGAAGGAACATATCTTCATTATTCTTTCTCGCCATTATTCCCTTGCATTCTTATTTACCTCTTATCTTAAACGTTGTCTCATTACATTAAATACCCATATCTTGTCGTCCCTATCAGATGCACTTCGAAACCCTTGAATCTTCGTATCTTTTGCATGGGGAAGGCTAAGGAAGTGACGTAAATTATGTAGTTCAGAGAAGACGTAACTGGTTATCAGATGACAAACTCGATCTTCATTATTTTTGTGCATTAATTACCACCTCTTGAACTCCCACTTTCTAATTAAGATCCTTGACGTTCCTTATCGTGACTTTGATATTCGGAATGTAATACTAGCTGTTACCCTCCAACAAATCTTATATGCAAGACCTAGACGAGCTCACCTTCGTGTAGGTATATCATGTCCCACTAAAACCCGTCTTCTTGTACTCTATTTTCTTGATATAATTTTCTGGTCAACTGGATAAACTATAACCTCTACCATTATACTAAATTTCTTCTTATTTCAATTAGAAATCCAGCCTTGACTCAATTCTTTTGACCCGACATGTGATGGTGTTCTGCTTGTTTCCTTAGATGCTTAACCTTGTACCTCATCTGATTACTTGACCCGTTGGTTAAGAAACTTGGACTATGTAATTTCTTTCATCATTACCACCCTTATATCTTGTGCTGCTAAATTAGCCTTATTTTGCAAGCTTATCTATTTTCGAGCTTGGTCATGACATATTTTATTGGGTGGCCACCCACTAACATATTGTCTAATCAGAACCGGTACATGATGGTCTGATCAACCTATTGCACTTTGGTTCGCTTTTTCATGTATCAATCTACGAGAATGGAGACATAGTTAAACTTGACCCTAGAGTCTCATTCGCGATAGCCTTGACAATTCTCCTTGAAATCTTTTCATCGCCTATGAACCTCGTATTCGTACTCAGTCGAATTAAATTTAATCATGACCTGAACCTCCATCATTGGATGCTCGTGCTCATACTTTGATTTTATTGATTTCCCTTCTTGCCCAAGTCTCGTTTTATCCCGAAATTGATCAACTTAGATCGTGTCAAGACAAAAATCTATTTGTGATTTGTTGTGCCTAAATTTTCAATTTTTGCCATTTTATGGAATAGTAACCTTTTAATAATTTCTTAGTTGCTTGTTAATGACCAATTTTCATATAGGATGGTAGACAGCCCTACAACCTTGATAATTGTTGTTCCCTTACCTTCCCAATTAGGACACCCTAGATTGTTTGTGTGTTGATACCATAGTACTGTTTTGACCTAGAATGATTAGTGTACCTAGGTGAGACTTCCAACTGCTACGGTATGCCCTGACCTTGTATACTATTCCTTCAAATTGCATGATTTAGATAAAAAAAATTTAGACCTTGATTGTTGGGAAATAGGGACGTCACTCCATTAGTATCAGTTGTAGATATATATGGGTTAGTCCTTGATGTGGGGATGTGTGTCTATAAACATGTAGCTTAGGAGATTTATGAGAGATTATAGTATCAGCCTTGATAGGATGTACTAGTCTTTTGGTGAGTATAAATGTGTTATGAGAGATAGGGGCCTATATGTCTTAGTAATGCATCGTTCCTATGGTAATAGAATGTATTAATAGATGGTTAATAGGAAGATAATAGTTTGAGCATACCTATAGCCTATGATCAGTTCCTTTTCATCCTTAGTTAAGACCACTTTAAAATAGGTCCAGTCCCTTGGATATAGGTTCCAGTCCATATTCTATTGAAGTTCCATTACCGCCGTACAGCAGAGCAGTATTGGAGGTATTCCTAGATTGACACTTTTTAGATGTCCGTTTATTATTCCAGTGTTAGGAAGTGTTACCTTAGATATTGGGTAGGTTAGAGGCTCTAGAAGGAGTACTATCGATCTTAAATTTCGAGGACGAAATTTTTCTAAGGTGGGTAGAGTTGTAGCACCCAGTTTCCCAAATGAGGGTAATTTTGAAATTTCGTATTTATAATTATTTTAATAATGATATTTAATTTATGATATGATTTTTGGTGATTTTAAATCATTTTAAAATTATTTAAATCAATGACTTGTGGTTTTAACGTTTTGCTAGTAAAACCCTAGAGACTGTTTGACCTAGAGCCTAACCATTAGATTATGATATTTTAATGTCATTTTTGGCCTAAGGATATTTTTTGCATTTGACCTCTTTGAATTATTTTGATATTATTTTATTATTTATGATATTGTTTTGGGGTTATTTGAGTCGGGTTCGAATTTCAACTCAATCCGACTTGAAACAGGGACCCGGGGGTAGTTTGACTCTAGTGGGACCCACACACTAGTTAGGCATGGCCCACATGATATTAATTTTAGTCCACATGATAGAAATATTTTAGTTAGAGGTTAGACTAATTATTATGGATAAGGTTAGTATGATTAGAGACTTTAGAATGACTAATTTAGCCCCAACCAATTAGCCCTTTCCTAATACTCATAGAATAGGTTAGTGGGGGCATTTTGGACCTTACCATAATAGGACAAATAGCCCCATATGACCAGCCACTTTGGGAGAGGATAGGCTCAAGTTCATTTCATTATTCTCATCCACACTCTCTCTCTCTTGTTCTTTCCCAAATTCCTAGAGAGCAATCCCTAGCAATTTCTCCACCAAATCCTTCCATTTCACCACCAAATCTTCTTCTTTCCTTCTCTATTCTAGCCAAGGAGGAAGCTACCCAAGTTTGGGAGGATTCGGAGCTCGTTCGTGTCCTTTTGGAATCTCTACGTGTCGGTGTCGCTCCGGGAAGGCTTTTCTTCGATTCGATCTACCGGGAGGTATAAATCCCTTCTCCTTTTCATTTTCTCATGCATATAGGTCTATTTTGAACCTATAGGAATGACCCCCATGGTTGTATCTCCATTTGTGTCTATTTTGTGTCCATTTGGAGGTCATAGGAGTGTCCTTTGTGTTGTGGTTGTGTCCATGTGGGAAAATCCCAAATTTGGACACACTATGTGTTGTTGTTATGTATGAATGAATTATTACATGTTTAATCTCATATTTTTGTATTGGAGATGTGTTCTATAGTATCTCATATATATATATTAGTGTAAAGAGTGAGTTCTTGATATATTATGTTATATACTTGTGTTCTTTTGTCTCAAACTACCTAAATCCGTCATGATTTTTATCTACGTTTTTAATTTCAGCCCTAACTTAGAAATGTCATAACTTCTAGCTCAAAGCTCAGTTTAATCTCCCGTTTTTTTTATAAGAAGCGTATTGAAGTTAGCTTTCCAAAAACATGTATTTATAGGCCTAATTCTTTCTGTAACTTTCTGGAGAATTATTTGAGTGTCAGCTGTACGAAAGACAAACGCGTTTTCGGTGTTTTTGCGATTCCGGAAGTTTTCGGAAACAAAAATGCGATCCGTTTGAAGTTTTGGAAAGCTAACACATAGATCTATAACATACTTTAATCCTAAATTTTAATTCATGCTGAGATGGTACAGTATTGATTATTAGTAGGAGTTACTATTCGGCATATGTATTTTGTGCACCCTTGTGTGTAATATAATGTTCTATTTGATTTTAACCCATGTTAATGTATATACATTATGTAATTAAATAGAGAATGCAAGCATGAGTAAATGGTTAAATAAATGATGTATGAGGTGTAAGTATCCTATCTAATGTAAGCATGTATAAGTATGGCTTGTAATGAATATGTAGGTTCCATAGTATGTAATGTATGGTGCATATAGTGGTACAAGAGAATAAATGAATGATGAATGAATGCAAGCATAAATGTAATGTAATAATAGATGTAATGTATGCAATATACAAGTTAATGAGATGTAATGTTCTATGTTAACACAAATCCTATATTATCTCATGTACCCCCTTACACTATGTTGACACTATCACACTTGACACATTGTTCACTTACACTTTGACACTCTTTGATATGTATACACTATGTATGCCCATTTAACCCTCACTTGCCCCTTTGCCATGTTCACATACACACACATAACCTCTTAAATAAGTATTTATGAATATAGTTAACTTAGCTATGTATGTATATTATATATATGTTAGCATATTGTGTTGTAATATATAAGTTTATATAACCATTTAAAATGTCATGATTATAGACCTAATGTTGAATACCAATATATGCATGTGTATATATGTATAGACATATATAGCTTAAAGTAATAGATTACCTAGTGTATATCCAATGTGAATTCTTGCCTATTTGAGTATTGAATAATTGCATGCTATATAGCGTTGGGTGTATGTTGGCTTTGTATAGCCTTGTATTGATGTATGCTTGCTAGGATAGTCTTGGTTAGGCCTAGTAAGACTTACTGGGTTAGGACATGACCTAGTTTGACCTAGTTTGACTAGTGCAGTTGACCAGAGTTGACCACGGGTTGACTTTGGCCTAGTTTGATCTAGATTCATGTAGAATGTATTGTAGTACTTTATATTACCCTTCTGGACATGTTGTGACTTGTGATGTTCTAATTAGGAGCCAGACACCTCTCCTCGGACAGTATCTTTACCTTGGACATTCAGATATCAGGCGAGTACATTCTCTGATCATTTTATATCCTGTTTAGAATTATTTTCCTGCTTTAAATTACTTTACTTGATACTGTCACGTTGGTCATACGGATTGGTACTATATGAATCTTTTCATGAGATGTTATCCTCCTCGGGAGCATCGGATACTGCATGTTTTGTGCGTTTCACGAATCATCACGTATCTCTATGCTTCCTCTGATTCACGAATCGCTTGTGACATATGTACTCTCATGTTCACAGAGCCATCATGAATCACCTTCACGTATCACTCATTTTATGAGCCATGTGAAGTTTCACGAATCTTAACATAACTTGAACAGATCCTTGTGTATTGATTGGGGATGGGGGAGTAGAAATAGACATGTGAATATTATCCAAGTAGCTGTAGTCATGAATCACTCTCTTAGCTGTAGTCATGAATCTCCTATGCCATTCACATGTTTATATTTTACTCTGACTCACTAGTCACTGTTAGTTCTCTATGTATAGTAGATATTTCTATTACAGTTCTCTTTCTCTGTTTACATACTGTATTTTCTTCAGATCCTGTATCTTACTTTACTGCATGATTATATTTTCTAACCTGCTATGGTCTGTTGAGATGTACTGTGCTCGCTCCAGTCCTGACTGGACCCGTTGATAAATTTTACAGATAGCCTGGAGGTTGCCTGCTAGCCTAGAGGAGACAGTAGAGGTTGCATAGATAGCTAGAATTTTTGCTTATAGTTTATTTTCAGTCATCTTGAATTGTATTTATGGATTACTGTATTTGAGTTTTGAGATGTATTCTGAGTTTGTATCTTAGACACTTAGACTTCTATCTATTGTCTCTTTTCGATTTCATGTTTTATCTATCTTCTTTTATGCTCTACCTTAGATGTAATTGAGTTTACATTCTGCTATGTCACCCCCATTCGGGGAGTATAAACTGTTTAGTCTTATACTGTTAGATGCATTGAGACCTAGGACAGCGTTCTACCGCCGACACTGCTGCGTAGGCTGGACGTTGTTACGTTCTCGTGCCCTAACTCTAGGGTGCGGGTCGTAACAGCATTGGCTTAGATGACACTGGTGACATGGACCCTCAGAAGGATCCAACAGTCGCTGAGGACTTGCCCATAGTCTAGCTGTGACTTAGTACTTTATTTGTCTTTCTATTTGAGTCATTATGAGTTGTACTTGAGATTTGTTCTGGTGGTTTACACCTAGACTTTTATTATATCTGTGACTCTCTTGAGATTTACTCTTCTATTCCATCTTAGTGTTGTGATTGAGTTACTAATTATTTACTCTTCATTCGAAGTTTATTCTAGACTGTACTAGATATGGTGACTCAGGACAGCGTTCTACCGCCGACACTGCGGCGTAGGCTGGGCGTATTCACTTCTCGTACCCTTCTACTGGGTGCGGGTCGTGACACCCACTGTCTTGGAACGATATTGGAGAAAGACAACTATTGGGACCAGGAATGGTAGTTGATGCAGTTGAAAAAGTAAAATAGATCAGGGAAAGTCTTCGTGTGGCACAAGATAGGCAGAAACATTGGACTGACATTCATAGGAGATCACTAGAGTTTGAGGTAAAATCGTTCCAATTTGAGATTTTAAATTTGAATTGATCATAGTCGTAATCGGTGTTGTCTTTTGACTAGGTAGGAGAATTGGTACTATTAAGGATATTCCCATTCCCGATACTTGGCACGATACGGTTTGGAGAGCCGAAAAGCTTATTTAGACCATTGGAAGTCATAGAGCAAATCATTACAATAGCATACCGGCTTGCCCTACCACCTATAATAGAGAGAGTACACAACTTAGTCCATGTGTCACAGCTGAGGGGCAACATCCCTGGCCCAAGCCATGTGATAGACCATTCTGAGGTCTAGGTGGGACAAAGCCACACCTACCAGGAGTAGCCAGTAGGGTCGTAGATTGTCGAGAGAAGGTGCTACACAACCAGACTATTCCTATAGTCTGAGTAGCTTAGAATCATCACTCTCCAAGCGAGTCGATCTGGGAGCACGAGGATGAAATGAGAGAGCATTTTCATTATCTTTTTGACTGATATTGTACCTAGTTTATATTTTGAATATTATCCAAATTTTGAGGACAAAACTATTCTAAGTAAGATAGATTTGTAACTTCTTGCAATCAAATTCCTATATTTTTCGGGATTTATAAAAAAAAATTCCAATTTTTTTGAACTCGAATGAATTAGTTATGAATCTTTCTTACAAAATTCTTATTAGATTCATTTAAATAAATGAAGAAAAAGGAATTGGTTAGTGATTATTAATTATTAACTAATGATTATCATTAAGCTATAACTAATTATTAAGTTAGTTAACTAATCATGTGATTTTTTTTTATGTGTCCTTTCTCCAAGTCGGATCATGGCTAAATAAGTCACCCAACCGTCCGAACGGAAATTCGAACCCAAGACCTGTGCATGTGCGCGCCCCTTCCCCCTTAGGGAACAAGTTCCACCAATGCAATATATTGGAGCATGCTACATACAAATTTCACACACAATTCTCCCTGTCCCTATCGACCATCCTCTCCTTTCTCCGTCCATCTGTCGGCGACTCCATCATCAACAGCACACCACCAGCACCATAACCACACAAACCACCATCGCAGCACCATCATCATCAACAGCACCATCACCACCATCCCTTGCCTACTCCTCCTTCCGTCTCTGGCCATCTCCACCCGTGTCCCCGACCACCACAATGACCCCCACACCGTCGACCACCGATCCCCTTCACCGAAGCCAACACCGCCACCACAGCTTTGCCACACCACCACCTTGACCGACGTTCCTGCACAGTCCACCACCACCCCATGACCTGTTCACCCCAGCCAACCAAGCTCCCTATGCCAACACCTCGACGACCGCCGATCGTCTTTGTGGCCCATCGCTGCCCAGATCCACAACTCCCAGAGCTTTCCAGCACTGATTCGATGCAACACCGCTTCCCGATGCCGCTTCCACCGTACCCACTCTCGCCGCCCTCAGACTCGTCGGAGCAGCGGTGAGCTCTACCGATCCCCTTTGTCTCCCTCTCTCTCTCTCTCGATTCTCTCCCTCTGTCTCTCTCTCTCTCTCACTCTCAAATACCGTCTCTGACCTCTCTCTTTCTCTAATTCTATGTTATTTCAATTTTCTTTTCTTTTCTTTTCTTTTCTTTTCTTTTATTTTCTTTTATTTTTATTATTATTATGAGTTTAAGAAGAACAGTATGATGGGTTATGATAATTAATAGGCTGATGGGCTTTAAGCCTATTAGAGATTAAATTCTTAGTTTTATAACTAATGGGCTTTTGAGACCTACATGTTGTTTCTAATAATTCGGGCCTTAAGCCCTACACATTATTTTGGATTTATTTAATTAGCTTAGACTCATCGAGTATTGGTCGTACCTTTGTTGGACTCAATTTCCCCTTCGTTGATTCTTCTGCCTCCGTGCTTCCATTTGCTACCAAATCACATGTCCCATTGGCCTCGAAGTCCTCTTCTTCTTCCTTCGTGGAGAATGTCAACGAAAGGAATATTTTTTCTTTCTCTTGTAAAGATTCAAATCGGATATTCTTCTTTGATGGCGTAAGCGTGTACCTCGCTCCGTCCTTCACCAACCGAGAAGTATTGAGACATCCAACATTCTTCGCCCAGACATCAAATTACCATGATCGTCCAAGTAATATGTGACAAACATCAAGCCCGTCCATCTTGTCGCAATAGATTTCGTTTGTATATTCATCGATGGAGAAAGGCACTCAGCATCACTCAGTCACCCTAACACTCGACACTTTCAAAGCCCTATATTATTGATTAATATTTAAATTGGGCTATTAGCCCTACATTATTTTGTATAATAATAATTCAAATTTGGCTTTTAGTCCTACATTATTTACGATAATTCAAATTGTCTTTGAGCCCTACATGACAAATTTCCATTGGGCCTTAGGCCCTAAATAATAAATTATTTTAGTTATTGGGCTTTGAGCCCTATATGACAAATTACAAGTTTTATTTGGTTATAAAATGGGCCTTGGCCCTACAAAAAATAAATGCGATTTTAAACTCAATAGAAATAATATTTGAATTTGATTGCACTTAAGCCCTAAAGTGAAAAGTCTATTTTAGTCTATTGGCCTATAAATATTAGAAAAATCTTTCTATATTTAAACCATGGGCTTTGGGCCATAAATAATATTTGATTAACTATTTGGTTTTGGGCTTGTATTATAAATTAATATTTAGCCTTCAAAATAATATTGAAAATTACAAAGTGCCTTCCAAATAGCATTCTTTGGCTAAATATTATTATAGATAAGCTATAAATATTTGACTCTAAGACTAATTCTTAATCAATTCCTTTTTGGCTAATTTGATCAAATCTTTATCATGACCAAACGTACGTTTCCTACTCTTTGAACGCAGACTTCTATCTTGAATAAGATCTTCGTACCAAACGACGATATTGGACGATCTTATATTTGGGCATATCTTGGAATTATTACGCTATGGATCTACGATGGAATTATTAGGACGTTATGATCTTCGTCGGAATCATATTATCTTTGGGATCATTTATGGTCGTTAGCTTCTAATATTTTTTATGTCGATACGTTCGTGTCGTTCACATCGACAACAACCTTCTAAGGCAAGTACTCTACACTTATGTTATTCATTTACTAAATATTGCTATAAATGCTTGTGTAGTTAGCATGGGGATGGCAATTTCCCCCGAACTCAACGGGGAACCGATTTTTTTTCCCGACGGGGGCGGGTTTGGAGATTTAACGGGAATGGGGGTGGGGATGGGGATTAAAAAAAATCTGGTCAGATTTAGGGACGAGTATGGGTATAGTACTCTCTGCCCCGGTAAATCTCCGACCCGATTACTTATACCCATATGTGCAACCCATATCTATCTAATAGTATTTTTTTTTACAAAAATCATGTTTTATTAACATGTCTTGTAATTTATTTTGGAATGAAAATAATTTTAAAAAATTGTTTGGGCGAGAGACGGAGATGAGAAAATTTGACCTCGAAAGTGTTAAGGTGGCGGGGACGAAGACGGAGATGTTGATAAAAAATTGAACACGACGGAGAATGGGGACAGAGATAGGGATTTAAACACTAATCAGGAACGTGGATGGGGGATATAATCCCCAGTCCCTACCCGCCCTATTGCCATCCCTAAGTTAGCATAACATGATTTTGTGACAATATTAGCTTATACCTAGTAATCCATGATCTTATTCCATGACTTATGACTTTCTATTCATAACTTGTGACTTTATGATTATTCCGTGTCGTGACTTTGGATATTGTGAGTACTAGTTTGGGCGGAAAAAATACCTTAGTGAACATGTGGCTACCCAGAACTATCCTATTGTCTAGTGTGCCTAATAGCAGTCGTACATCACACGTGTGTTGTGCCGGGTCTTACCCCTTAGCCGTCCACATGTAGAAAATGATATTTCAATCACTTAGAATTAACTATATTTTAAATTTATGCTATGATTAGCCATTTAGTCTTGCTTAGCATGATTAGCCATTTACTTGTTAGCTATTTATATTGTCATTATTTCTTATCTAGTTGCTTATTAATATTCCTTGGTTACTGTAATGCCTATTGTTCGTATTACGTATTTTGGTATACGTATACGTACTTTGACTCGTATTGCATGACACCTTGCTTGGTTTATTTCGACATTTTCAATCGATTGGTTTATTCTTGGGTTGGTTCGGCTTGGCTTAAAAATGAACCAAAGGAAAACCCCTACCTACCACCCCCATCATCATTTATTAACCCCAACCACCTTTCTCTCTCTTCATTCAATCTTTTTTCATTATTGCTCTTCTTCTTCTTCTTCCTCACCGAACCCCACCGTAGGCAAGTGCAACTTGCTTCTTGAGGGATCTTAATTTTTATTGTTCCATTCTCTTCTTTATATGATTATAAACCTCTTTAGAACTTGGAGTTTTTAATTTTGATGGATAGATTCTTCTAGATCTACATTTTAACTTTGAGTTCATGGAGTTTTCTTGGTTTTGATCTACTAAAACTTGTTATTTTCGAAAACTAATAGTTCCATGAGCAAGAGCACGAAATTTCGTATGAATTTGGTTTTTGATTCACCTCATTTCGAGTAAAAATGAAGTTTTTATGGCCAAAACAAGTTTTTCTGAATTTTCATGTCGGCTGAAGAATGTGGGCTGGCGTAAAATAAGATTTTACGCGGGGAAGCTAGCGTAAAATCGAATTTTACGCAGGAAGGCTTGCGTATTTTACGCTGGATTGTATCCAGGATGTGAAATTTTACGCAGGGAACCCTGAAATTGCGTATTTTACGCTGGATTGTATCCAGAATGTGAAATTTTACGCTGGGAACCCTGAAATTGCGTATTTTACGCTGGATTGTATCCAGAATGTAAAATTTTACGCTGGGAACCCTGAAATTGCGTAATTTACGCTGGATTGTATCCAGAATGTGAAATTTTATGCTGAGAACCCTGAAATTGTGTAATTTATGCTGGATTGTATCCAGAATGTGAAATTTTACGCTGGGAACCCTGGAATTGCGTATTTTACGCTGGATATCATCCAGAATGTAATATTTTACGCAGGGAACCCGGAAATTGTGTATTTTATGCTGAATGGTGCCCAGAATGTAAAATTTTACGCTGGAACCCTCCCCTTTTACATATTTTACGCAGGATTGATTTTTTGGCATAAAAAGTGCACAGAATGACTGTTTTTGCCAAATTAAGCTATTTTCTAGCCATAATTTCGAAAAACTTAAAACATGAAAGTTTTAGATCTCTGTCTCACCTTTCCGAATATTTCTGGAGCACCTCAGTTTGAGTTCGTATGTAGAAGTTATGCCCCGTCTCCCTGAGTCGCATGATTCCTCTGCAACTCTTGTATCATGTTTATATTTAGTTATTGCATACACACTTATACCAGGTTAAATGTTAATTTTAAATAATGACATGACATGATAGTGATCCGTCGTGGCGCACTCTTGACAGTGTATTTGACATGATATATATCTCGAATGCGGTTGCGACGGCTAGCATGTCGTGACAGAATTGAATGGTCTGGACACCGTGGGTGATTGTGTTTGTACAAAATAAACCAGTACTGTCTTGCATCATGTCTAGGATAGGGATCCCTGAGTACCACGGTCAGGGATACCTACAGTAATTGACTAAGGCTAATAAACTAGAATAATTCAGTAGACATGAAGAGATTCTCAGCTACAGGCAATCCCGTTATTTGGGCGCATTAAGTGGACTTGTAGCCTACCGATGAGTAGGGCACATTTCCAGCACAGTCACGTGTTGCATTCTCCATAAATGGACATTCGACCTGGATAACCGGATGGTCTGCAGGGCTTGTGGCTATTGGGATAATCTCATTGCATCTTACTAGTAACTAGGCCTGTAATAACCCTGGTTAGTTAAAAGTATCAAGCCGTACTCTTGATTGGCCATGATTGATTGGATGGAGTTTATCCCAGCTTAGTCTTGTCCCGATCCTGTACAAGATTGTGACACGACATGATTATTGAGGCTTGCCTTAACAATAACGATCGGGGGTCCAGTTCTGTTCAGGCAAAGGGTTACAACCCCGGTCCTTATTTGGTTTAAGGGTTATAACCTGGCTCCCGGAGCAGTTCTGTGTCCTCTCTTCGTTATTGTCTTATTGCAACCCCATGCCACGCTCGTCATGTTTTACCTTACTGCAACTACATGATTAATTCTTTATACTGGCCTTAACAATAAAGATCAGGGGTCCAGTTCTGTTCAGGCGAAGGATTACAACCCCGGTCCTTGTTTGGTTTAAGGGTTGTAACCTGGCTCCTGGAGCAGTTCTGAGTCCTCTCTTCGTTTATTGTCTTGTTACCTTATCATTAGTATTTGAGACGGGTTTCTATTCAGGTGAAGGGCTGCAACCCCGGTCCTTGTTTGGTTTAAGGGTTGCAGTCCGGCTGCTTGAATGGTTTCCTCGTACTCAATTTATTATTGTTATCTCTATTATTATTATGATCAGTTCTTTTATAAGCTCTCTTTAATTATTCTATTATGATGTGCTGGTTTTATTTTCTAAGTGAAGCCTCCTTTGTGGCACTTACTCTTTCTGGGGTCTGATCCAGCTGGTTTTGTATGGCCAGATATCGGAGCAGTCCCAGAGGATCTACCTAACCTCCAGCCAGATGGTGACCACCAGGCGTAATCCTGGCAACGAGTGGGTTTCTTTTTGTCCTTCCACTTTATTGTAAAATTATTCTTTTGAGGCGTTTAGCCGACGAGCACGTGTTAGCTCGATTGCACCTTTACTTATTGTCTGCTTACGGGCTGTAACATGATTGACAGATCCTAGGGTTGATCATGTATGACTTAACTCTTGCTAGTCTTGACATTTTGTACGACTAGCTTCATGATCATCCAATATGTATTGTATGGGATGCCTTGTTATTATATATTTGGTGCTCTGACATCTTGTAGCTATTATTGCTTGCTTGAGATTGAGACAATAGGCTTGTTCATGACCATAGGAGACTGTTGGCTTGTAGTTAAACTCTCATGTATCTAGACAGCCGTGACCGTATAGCGAGGTGGGTTGCGCTTCAATATACGTAGCTGGCTATGTACGCTCCCGCTCTCCAGTATACTGGTTCTGGGGCGTTACATAGTTTTAGTAGTGGCCCATGCAGGTCTTGTAAATCAAGATGTGTGAGGATTTACCGAATAGATGTCTCAATCAGTACTCTCCCTTGATCTCTGCTCGTATCCTCTTGATCCCTGGAAATCTTGACCTGACCACATGTTTGTATCGTTGTTCTGTCCTGGTCCTTCCTTATTGTTCCCTATGTCGTCTTCTTCAGCGGCATTGTTCATGGACCTGCCGATCAGCAAGACGGAGCACCTCTCGTGGACTAGCCGCAACCTGGAGATCAAGCCCAACATTCAGGAGTAGCCTCCAGAGTCGTGCCTACCGGAAGAGAACCACCAATTCAGCCCGTCTAGCCTGCAGAGCCTGATGATGGCACTTTGGTAGGTCTCATCAGGTCCCTATTAGCTTCCCAGGATCGTCGTGGAGATGTCTTGCATCAGGCAGTGGCAGATGCTCTAGGCAGAGGTGGACATCATGGGAACAGCACGGCCAACAGCTTCAAGCGCCTGAACCCTCCATTCTTCGACGGCAGTGAAGATGCGATCGCTGCAGATGCTTGGCTTCAGGACACGGAGGTGATTCTAGAAGCAGCCAGGACCCCAGAAGCAGAGAAGGTGGCCGTAGTGCGCCTACAGTTACTAGATCTTGCCCGCAGCTGGTGGGCAGCGCAGGCCGATGGTTTAGTGGCCCCTATTTCATGGACAGTATTCAGGGAGAGATTCCAGACCAAATATTTTGATGCTGTAGCTCGGTACGATCTACAGACGAGGTTCACCAATCTGAAGCAGATGGGCAGGACGGTCGATGGATATGCGGCCGAGTTCTCCAGGCTTAGTCGGTTTGCTCCCACCTTGGTGGCGACCGAGTTCGATAGGGCCCAGCGGTTCCAGCAAGGGCTTCACCTCGAGATCTTGTTAGCAGTAGAGCAGTTTGAGCATCAGACCTTTGATGCAGTACTGAGGGCAGCTAGGAAGCATGAGTATACCTCCCAGAGGATCGTGGATAGGACCGAAGGTCGAAAGCGATCTCACGGCCAGATGAATCAGTCATCAGCACCAGCCCCGGCAGCCAGGGCTTTGACCATTGGAGCTCCGAGGTGGGCGACCTCAGTGACGTCGGTTCAGCATTCCACCCCGACGCACCCTCAGCAGCAGAAGCAGAAGCAGTCTTCCGCAGTGGGATGTTCACACTGCGGAAAGCCCGGGCATGTAGTATCTGAGTGTCGCAGAACGCAGGGATTGTGCTTGGTTTGTGGTGCCCCGGACCACAGGGTTGGGAACTGCCCGAACAGGGGGAGTTCATCGGCCTTCTCTAGTCCTTCAGTTAGAGGACCAGCACCAGTCCAGCAGCAGCAGCAGCTGCAGTACCCATTTCCGAGGCCATTGCCGACGCAGGCCCAGGCATTCCAGCAGCAGAGACTGCAGCAGTATGCCCAAGCCCAAGCCCTGATCCAGAGCAGGCAGAGGAGTTTTCAGCAGAGGGGACCCGCACCCAAAGAACATGGTCAAGTGCTGGCCTTGACCATGGAAGAGGAAGGAATAGCACCCGGTGAGGTAGTGGCAGGTACTATTCTCGTCAACACCTTTCCATCTTCAGTATTATTTGATTCTGGTGCCTCGTATTCATTTATGTCTGCACGATTCGCGACACGGATAGGACTGGAACCCGAGTCATTATCAGTAAGGCTCAATATACTTACTGGTAACAGTCTTATGGGAGTAGATAGAGTGTTTTCCTCGTGTCGGATCGTAGTTAGCGGTAGAGAGTTTTCCGCTAGGTTAATAAAATTTCCGATGGCCGATTATAATGTGGTCTTAGGGATGGATTGGTTGAGGGACCAGTATGCCAGGATAGATTGCCATATTGGCAGAGTTGTTTTTAGCATCCTAGGCGAGCCGGAGTTTTCTTTTTCCCGAGGCAAAGTTGAACCTTCTCCTCCCGTATTGCGGATGGCAGTAGCAGCAGTACAGTTACCCCGGATCGTCGAGGAGTTTCCAGATGTTTTCCCAGAAGAGCTTCCGAAAATGCTGCCAGAGCGAGAGATCGAGTTCACCATAGACTTGATCCCCGGGACCGCACCTGTGTCAGAGAGAGTCTACAGGATGGCACCGTCAGAATTGGAGATATTGTACAAAATGATTGAAGAACTCAGGACCAAGGGATTCATTCGTGCTAGTGGATCGCCTTGGGGAGCCCCGATACTTCTTGTGAAAAAGAAGGATGGTACGTCCAGATTATGTGTTGACTATCGCACCTTGAACTCAGTAACAATCAAGAACAGATATCCTCTCCCAAGGATAGATGACTTGTTTGATCAACTCAGAGGAGCAGCAGTATTCTCGAAGATAGATTTACGGTCAGGGTACCACCAGATCAGAGTCAGAGAGCAGGACATCCCGAAGACGGCATTCAGATCTAGATATGGACATTGGGAGTTCCTTGTTATGCCATTTGGAGCAACCAATACGCCAGCTGTATTCATGGACCTCATGAATCGCATCTTCATGCCTTATTTGGATCAGTTCGTGATTGTGTTCATAGACGGCATCTTGGTCTATAGCAAGAGTGAAGCGGAGCATGAGCAGCATCTCAGAGTTGTCCTCCAGATTCTCAGAGAGCACCAGTTGTATGCCAAGTTCAGTAAATGTGAGTTCTAGCTCGATCGTATTTCGTACTTAGGTCATATTATTACCAGAGGAGGAGTAGAAGTGGATCCCCAGAAGATCATGGCTATCGAAACGTGGCCAGTGCCCAGCACAGTCGCAGAAGTTCGCAGTTTTCTTGGATTGGCCGGCTATTACCGGCGATTTGTTTCAGACTTCGCTCAGATTTCAGCACCACTGACGTAGTTAACTCGCATGGATGTACAGTTTGCTTGGACATCAGAATGTCAGGATTCTTTTGAGAAGTTGAAGCGAGGCTTGATGACGGCACCCATTCTCACACTTCCAGATGGGACGGGAGGATTCTCAGTGTATTGTGATGCTTCGGGCCGAGGTTTAGGATGCGTTTTGATGCAACATGGGAAGGTAATAGCTTATGCGTCACGACAACTTCATGATCATGAGAGGAATTACCCAACCCACGACTTGGAGCTGGCAGCCGTGGTGTTTGCGCTAAAGCTTTGGAGACACTACTTGTATGGAGATAGGGTGGAGATTTTCACCGATCATAAAAGCCTGAAGTATGTGTTCACTCAGAAGGATCTTAACATGCGTCAGAGGAGATGGCTAGAGCTGCTTGTGGATTATGATGTTAACCTGCAGTACCATCCTGGGAAGGCCAACGTTGTTGCAGATGCATTGAGCAGGAGAGCCGGAGTTTTCTTTCTGACAGCGCAACCAGAATTGTTAGCAGATCTTCAGAAGATGGGTATAAAAGTTGTCCTCCCTACCAGTATGGCTTTGATGGCCAGCATGCAAGTTCAGTCCAGTATAGTTGATAGAATCAAGATAGCTCAGTCCTCCGATTCTAAGCTTCAGCGGCTTAGGACAGAATGTATAGCAGGGCGAAGACCAGAATTATGCATTCATGAGGATGGTACACTTCGACATGGTAAGCGTCTTTGTGTACCCAGTGGAGATATCAGACAGGAAGTCATGACCGAAGCTCACAGTTCTCAGTATTCGATTCATCCCGGTGGCACGAAGATGTACCGAGATATCCGTCAGCACTTTTGGTGGAATGGCATGAAGAGGGAGATAGCCCGGTTTGTCTCTCGATGTTTGGTTTGCCAACAAGTTAAAGCTGAGCATCAGAGGCCAGCTGGACTACTTCAACCCTTGCCAATTCCAGAATGGAAGTAGGAGCATATAACCATGGATTTTGTGACTGGATTGCCTAGATCCCCAGCTGGTAGAGATGTTATCTGGGTGATAGTTGACAGGCTCACGAAGGTGGCTCACTTTCTCCCGTTCAGAGTTGGTCAGTCGACGGCTCAGCTAGCGAAGATGTATCTCCGGCAGATTGTCAGATTGCACGGAGTACCAGTCAGTATCACCTCGGACAGAGATTCCAGATTTATGTCGCACTTTTGGTGTAGTCTGTAAGAGACTTTGGGAACTCACCTCCAGTTCAGCTCAGCATATCACCCACAGACAGATGGCCAGTCAGAACGCACGATCCAGACTCTCGAAGATATGTTGAGATCATGTACACTCGACTTCAGCGGTTCGTGGGAAGATCACCTGCACCTGGTGGAGTTCTCGTACAACAACAGTTTCCAAGCTAGCATCCAGATGGCACCGTTCGAGGCACTGTATGGTAGAAAATGCAGATCCCCACTAGCATGGGACGATGTTGGAGAAAGACAGATGCTTGGTCCTGAGTTGATCACTCAAACAATTGAGGTGGTCAGGAGAGTTAGAGATCATATTCGCGTTGCACAAGATCGTCAGCGCCATTGGGCCGATTTTCATCGGCGTCCCCTTAAATTTTCTGTCGACGACCATGTATTCCTGAGGATCTCGCCTAACCGTGGCGTCATTCGTTTCGGCGTACGGGGAAAGCTTAGTCCTCGGTATATAGGACCGTTCGATATTCTGGAGCGAGTAGGTGATGTATCTTATCGTCTCGCTTTTCTACGGTCGCTACGTGAGGTGCATGACGTGTTCCTTGTATCTCAACTGCGACGGTATATCCCGGACCCGAGCCATATCCTAGATTATTCGGAATTGGTTGTTGGTACCAACCTTTCGTATGAGGAGAGGCCCGTATCCATATTGGACCGGAGAGAGAAGATACTCAAGAACAAGACTATTATGCTAGTCCGAGTTGCTTGGGGTCATCACTCTTTCGGGGAGTCAACGTGGGAGCGTGAGGATGATATCCGATCGCGATATCCCGACCTGTTTGACTCGTGAGGTATAATATCTTTCTTATGTCTCAGGCCTTCGATTCCTTGCTTGCATAAATAATTGCTTGATTGCTTAACTAATATAGCTTGCCTGTGATTAGTATAGCTTGTCCTTGCATCTCTAGCCTCTTGATTAAATTCTGAGGACGGAATTCTTTTAAGGTGGGGAGAGTTGTAATGCCTATTGTTCGTATTACGTATTTTGGTATACGTATACGTACTTTGACTCGTATTGCATGACACCTTGCTTGGTTTATTTCGACATTTTCAATTAATTGGTTTATTCTTAGGTTGGTTCAGCTTGGCTTAAAAATGAACCAAAGGAAAACCCCTACCTACCACCCCCATCATCATTTATTAACCCCAACCACCTTTCTCTCTCTTCATTCAATCTTTTTCATTACTGCTCTTCTTCTTCTTCTTCCTCACCGAACCCCACCGTAGGCAAGTGCAACTTGCTTCTTGAGGGATCTTAATTTTTATTGTTCCATTCTCTTCTTTACATGATTATAAACCTCTTTAGAACTTGGAGTTTTTAATTTTGATGGATAGATTCTTCTAGATCTACATTTTAACTTTGAGTTCATGGAGTTTTCTTGGTTTTGATCTACTAAAACTTGTTATTTTCGAAAACTAATAGTTCCATGAGCAAGAGCACGAAATTTCATGTGAATTTGGTTTTTGATTCACCTCATTTCGAGTTAAAATGAAGTTTTTATGGCCAAAACAAGTTTTTCTGAATTTTTATGTCGGCTGAAGAATGTGGGCTGGCGTAAAATAAAATTTTACGCAGGGAAGCTAGCGTAAAATCGAATTTTATGCAGGAAGGCTTGCGTAAAATAAAATTTTACGCTGGATTGTATCCAGGATGTGAAATTTTACGCAGGGAACCCTGAAATTGCGTATTTTACGCTGAATTGTATCCAGAATGTGAAATTTTACGCTGGAAACCCTGAAATTGCGTATTTTACGCTAGATTGTATCCAGAATGTGAAATTTTACGCTGGGAACCCTGAAATTGCGTAATTTATGCTGGATTGTATCCAGAATGTGAAATTTTACGCTGGAAACCCTGGAATTGCGTATTTTATGCTGGATATCATCCAGAATGTAATATTTTACGCAGGAAACCCTAAAATTGCGTATTTTACGCTAAATAGTGCCCAGAATGTAAAATTTTACGCTGGAACCCTCCCCTTTTACATATTTTACGCAGGATTGATTTTTTGGCATAAAAAGTGCACAGAATGACTGTTTTTGCCAAATTAAGCTATTTTCTAGCCATAATTTCGAAAAACTTAAAACATGAAAGTTTTAGATCTCTGTCTCGCCTTTCCAAATATTTCTGGAGCACCTCAGTTTGAGTTCGTATGTGAAAGTTATGCCCCGTCTTCCTGAGTCGCATGATTCCTCTACAACTCTTGCACCCTGTTTATATTTAGTTATTGCATACACACTTATACCAGGTTAAATGTTAATTTTAAATAATGACATGAGTGACCCGTCGTGGCGCACTCTTGACATTGTATTTGACATGATATATACCTCGAATGCGGTTGCGACGGCTAGCATGTCGTGACAGAATTGAATGGTCTGGACACCGTGGGTGATTGTGTTTGTACAAAATAAACCAGTACTGTCTTGCATCATGTCTAGGATAGGGATCCCTGAGTACCACGGTCAGGGATACCTACAGTAATTGACTAAGGCTAATAAACTAGAATAATTCAGTAGACATGAAGAGATTCCCAGCTACAGGCAATCCCGTTATCTGGGCGCATTAAGTGGACTTGTAGCCTACCGATGAGTAGGGCACATTTCCAGCACACAGTCACGTGTTGCATTCTCCATAAATGGACATTCGACCTGGATAACCGGATGGTCTGTAGGGTTTGTGGCTATTGGGATAATCTCATTGCATCTTGCTAGTAACTAGGTCTGTGATAATCCTGGTTAGTTAAAAGTATCAAGCCGTACTCTTGATTGGCCGTGATTGATTGGATGGAGTTTATCCCAGCTTAGTCTTGTCCCGATCCTGTACAAGATTGTGACACGACATGATTATTGAGGCTTGCCTTAACAATAACGATCGGGGGTCCAGTTCTGTTCAGGCAAAGGGTTACAACCCCGGTCCTTGTTTGGTTTAAAGGTTGTAACCTGGCTCCCGGAGCAGTTCTATGTCCTCTCTTCGTTATTGTCTTATTGTAACCCCATGCCACGCTCGTCATGTTTTACCTTACTGCAACTACATGATTAATTCTTTATACTGGCCTTAACAATAAAGATCATGGGTCCAGTTCTGTTCAGGCGAAGGGTTACAACCCCGGTCCTTATTTGGTTTAAGGGTTGTAACCTGGCTCCCGGAGCAGTTCTGAGTCCTTTCTTCGTTTATTGTCTTGTTACCTTATCATTAGTATTTGAGACGGGTTTCTATTCAGGTGAAGGACTGCAACCCCGGTCCTTGTTTGGTTTAAGGGTTGCAGTTCGGCTGCTTGAATGGTTTCCTCGTACTCAATTTATTATTGTTATCTCTATTATTATTATGATCAGTTCTTTTATAAGCTCTCTTTAATTATTCTATTATGATGTGCTGGTTTTATTTCCTAAGTGAAGCCTCCTTTGTGGCACTTGCTCTTTCTGGGGTCTGATCCAGCTGGTTTTGTATGGCCAGATATCGGAGCAGTCCCAGAGGATCTACCTAACCTCCATCCAGATGGTGACCACCAGGCATTGTTGGCCCAATGATTATATTGTGTTTTTGAATATGGCTAATCAGTTAAGTTTAACATAATGATGTCACTAATATTCATATACTCACTATCATGTTGCTACTTAAACTTAGTATTGTCCTAATTGTCCTATATTATATTGCTATGCTTGTATCGTACTACAACATATTTTGTTGGCCTAACATGCTATCATGTTGTTACTTAAACTTAGCAATATCCGAATTGTCCTGTATTATATTGCTATACTTGTATCATACTGCAACATATTTTGCTGGCCTAACATGTATTTGTAGACATGCAGTAAGCATGATCAAACATGATCAAACAGGACATAGGCAATGAAGAATTAATGATGGAGCGAAGACGGCGTCATACAAAGAGAATGTGTACGTTGAGTCGCACTGAGTCATCTCAACCCCTAGACATATCTCTCCAAACTCTACCATACAAACAGACCAATTCCTGAACGAAGCCCAAGCTCCACAAAGCCCAAAAGCCCAATGGACTAATTCTGTCTTCTGGAGACAGAGTTCGGGCCGAACTCTGCCTCCACACAGAGTTTGGGCCGAACTCTGTCCCCTGATTTCCAGCACCCTAATTTTTAGGGCCTGCTTGCTACAAGCTGTCTAACGGCCAAAAATTTGAATTATCCATACCGAATTCTGGCCGAATTCTGCTTGTCCCGAACCCTATAAATAGGCCTTGGTTTCTCTCATTTGAAACCATCCACTCTTCTATTCTTCTTCTCTTACATAGCCTATATAGTCAAGAGCCTTACTCTTCCAATCTACTAGCCACAAAACTTCCTAAGCCCCAAGGTGCTCAAGTGCGATTCAGCTAGAAGTTTTTGTGTAAGAGTTGAAAAGAAAAGTCACTTGGACAATTCCAAGTCGCTTGGACAATTCCAAGCAAATTGCCACTGCGATCCTCTGTAAGAAGTTGACGTGCTCTTCTGAAGAAAAGGCACGGGTTATAAACTACTATTTCACAAATAGTGGATTTGAATCCTGAGCTAGAGTTCTCAGGCCTGGACTAGTCCTCCACGAGGAAAACCAGGTTAAAACTGCTGTGTCTGCGATTGCTCTTCTGATCTTTATTTACTTCCGCATTTATTTCTGATTTATTTACTATCTTGATAGTTGTTTTTGTGGAGGTGATAAAGAGTTAATTTTTATTTGGTGATTATTGACACAAACTCTATTCACCCCCTCTAGAGTTGCCTACACTTGTGTTTTCAGGCATAACCCTGGCAACGAGTGGGTTTCTTTTTGTCCTCCCACTTTATTGTAAAATTATTCTTTTGAGACGTTTAGCTGACGAGCACGTGTTAGCTCGATTGCACCTTTACTTATTGTCTGCTTACGGGCTGTAACATGATTGACAGATCCTAGGGTTGATCATGTATGACTTAACTCTTGCTAGTCTTGACATTTTGTACGACTAGCTTCATGATCATCCAATATGTATTGTATGGGACGCCTTGCTATTATATATTTGGTGCTCTGACATCTTGTAGCTATTATTGCTTGCTTGAGATTGAGACAATAGGCTTGTTCATGACCATAGGAGACTGTTGGCTTGTAGTTAAACCCTCATGTATCTAGACAGCCGTGACCGTATAGCGAGGTGGGTTGTGCTTCAATATACGTAGCTGGCTATGTACGCTCCCGCTCTCCAGTATACTGGTTCTGGGGCGTTACAGTTACTGCATATTCCTATGCTTTATTATGTCTCATTTTCATGACTATTACATGTATTCATAGTTGATATTTGGTTATGGCTAACAAAGTGGTACTTGCTCCAATTCTGGCTGGATCCATTGTCATATTAGGCGGCGATGAGGACCTATCCCTACTTTTTATGGAGCACCTGACGAGGTTATAGGATACTTGCCCACAGATGCTCCTGGAGACATCGAGACCATCCCGGAAGGGATTTGATTTATCTAGTTACCTTTTCTAGCACTTTACTTTTCTAGTTTGATTTCCTACTAGTTGTTACCGGATTTGTTTATAAAAAATTGTCCCTAGTGTTGTAATAAATTTGTGATCAAATTGTTGGATTCACATGCTACTTATGGTTTTGCTTATAGAATCTGGTTATCTCTTTATGTGCTATGTTTCTTTAGTTCTGTGATTGAGTAATATTTCTAAAAATTATTAAACAACGCGACCATCGATACGACGGCGTAGGATGGGCGTGTTTTATGAACTCGTATCTGGAACATCCCGGAGCGAGTCATGACAATAAGGCACGTCATAAATGACAACTAGAATTCACATAATTTTGGACATAAGGCACGTCATAAATGACGGATAACTGTCATGAGTCGTCTAGGAAAAGGTAAACTACATGCCCTTATTAGTATTCTCTCTCCTGACATGACTTGAACAAGTAAGTTACAAGTGACAGAAAGACAGTGTTACATATATGCATGTATAATCATGCAGAGATTGTAAAGTAGTAAAGAGAGAAAGTACTTGCCTTGACCAAAAATGAAATTTGCACTAAGTCCACCTAAAAGACAATATTAAGTTATTAGATTCAATTGTAGAAATTTATATTCTAATTCTTAAGTCTAAAAGTCTAATAAGAACTTAGTCCCATGTTTAATTACTATCACTTATTAAACTTGTTTTGAGGATATTCTGGAAACTCTTCTTGAATTTCTTCTAATTCTTGATTTTATCCTAAATAATTTCCCAAATACTATTTTGAATTTCCTATTTATTTCATATCACTAAAATTTTCTATTTATATTTAGTATTGGTTTGAAAGACCCACTAGAAATATTCTTCAAATTATGCCCACTCACTATAGCTTAGTCTGCTAGATTATCTCTAGAAATTTAATAATAGCCAGCCCCATCAGTATTATAATTCAACTATTTTTCCTCAGAGGCTCAAAGCCTAGGGCTACGATCTGGCTGTGATATGGTCCATTGGAACCCAATATATGTCATATCCCGATTCCGTAGGATCAGAATTTGTCACTAGGAATGATGTCGTACAAGTCTAACTTACACGTGTTCAAGTCAAACACCAAAACGGCCGATAGAAGAATCTCAGATACAAAGTCATTACAGTGGAATACTAAGCAGAAAAGTTGAATCGACGCAAGATATACAAAAAAGTTCTTTTTATTGATAATTGCAGCGAAATTATAATATGGCTCAAAGCCAAAGAACAAATTGAATTACAATCTCTCTCTCTCTCTCTCTCTCTCTCTCTCTCTCTCTCTCTCTCTATACAATAAACATGCTTACAACTCAAGAACTATATGAACACCGATGTTCCATACATTATCTTTTATATACAAAGAGCTAACATCTCCTGTCGCAATGCTTCGAGTAGCCAACCTAACTCTAATGTCTCAGCACATCCAAGCAAGCTCCGCACATGAGAAGATCTAGTGAGGAGTTAGCACATAGTCATATACTGGCCTCTAGCCGACACCACCAAACCAACATGTTAAATTAGTAGGTGCAAGCAACATTATGTGGTCTTTCTAATCTTATCTTATGATTAGTTACATAACATAACATACATGTGTCTGAAAATCGTAAATATGACACACAAGAGAGTTGATCTTGTCCAATACTAATCACCCTTTCCTGTCAATACAACGATATCATATGTAATGAATAAAAAACAACATGTCACAAAGGTGTCCACGCAGAAGACAATCGTTAACCTTCATAAAAATATGTGTATCGTGCACTCGTCCCTACAAATATTTTCATAGGCCTACAAGCAGATTGACATTAACATGCAGTCTAACTATATGAAGGTCATAGGCATCACAAGCCATCATAGACTGTAGTTTGGTTAGATGGTGATCCTTTCAGCACGGGTAGTGAGCCATACTCAAAGTTTTCAAATCACCTTTCTCGTACGTGAGAACAACTATCCTGGGCCCTCCTAGGCCGATATGATCCCTGTGGCCCGACGATCCATTCGAGTACCCAAAATCTTATGCACAAGTTGTCCATGACTATACAAATGTGTGAATATTAAGACCCTAACACATATGCATGGCACAAAATCTAAAAAAAATAACATTCACATCTCTACTAATCATATAGCGAAACCAGCGGATCTTGAGCGAAGCTAGAGGATATATCATATCTCTCGCTCGAAGTTTCATACCAAAAGGATCGCTTTATGAGCGCCCAAGTGGGTTTCTGATCCCTTCACTCATTGGTATGTATTGTATATCTTTGGACATTTAGCCACCAAACACATGTTAGCTCGAGTCTGCTCCTATAGGGACAATGATTATATATATACTCTAGAATGCAGATAGTTATGATCATGTATGATTATATGTTCTCCCTACTATTCTATTTTGTATTACTAACTTCATGAGGCTTTGTTAATTGAGAAGGGAGGTATGTGATGGAATCATCTATGTATATCGTTTATCTCGTCTTATTGTCATATTTTTTTGATAATTATATTTCCTGTTGTTTGCATATTGTCAAGATTGAGACACCTATGATTCCATGACTTAGTATTGACCAATGGATTATAGAGTAACTCCCATGTATTCTTTGCAGTCGTGATCATACTTTAGGTACTGGCAAAGTCCAGAGTGCGTATCTGAACAAATATCGCGTCTTCTCTTCACGATGCAAATGACTTGATCGAGGGTGCTTGTTGTCTCGTACTATTGCCTAGCATCCAAATGCTTCCTTATGACATCTATGACCCTTTCTCCGAGTGTCCACGGTTCAGAATATAGAACATAACTTGTAAGTAAAGTTTAACTAACATAATAACATAGAGCATTGAGAGGGGAAGATTATAAGTTTCATATGACCTTATTGGCCAGGCTTCAGACATGGTTCTGAGGTATTGGCATACATGGAGGCACATGTCAGTGGCACAGATGTCGAAACATGGTTGGCTTCTGCGTGGTAGGTCACCCTTCGATTCTTATGTTAAATTATTTATGTGCGATGACCAGTTTTGGTATCTGCAGTATATGAGTACATGGAAATCCTCATAATATTATTAATTAATCAGGATTAAGTAGATAGTTATTCAAAGCTATCGTAAGACTTGATTGGTTGTAATTGATTGCTTGTATATCTACTTATCTTGTTCTTGTGTCCCTCATATTATTCCTTTTAACTTGCTATATTACTTGTTTATCTTATTGACTTCTTTTCACGAGGTCATGCGTTGGTACCACACTCACCTCGACATATTTCTTCGGTTATAGTATGTGTTTGTGTAGTTGAGTAGAGACATAATACTATCTTGGAGATAGTTTCCATCCTCTAGTCCTTATTTGGTATAGAAGCATGGTTATTGTAGAAAAGAGTCTAATTTCTCAGATAATATTATTGAGGGCTACTGTCTACTACTTATAGAGGGTCCAACCCCTCTTCATATTACATCTAACCGATGTGGGACTAAAGTCCCTTATTTACTCTCAACACTCCCCCTCAAGATGGGCGATAGATATTAATCATCCCCATCTTGTTACATAGCTTTGACAGACTCAATGAACCCTTAGTCAGACAGTCTGCCACTTGTTCTTCTGAGCGAACATAGTCAATCTTCAGTATCCCTTGTTCCAGCTTTTCCTTGATGAAGAATCGATCGATCTCGATGTGCTTCGTTCTATCGTGCTGAATCGGATTGTTCGCTATACTTATCGCAGCTTGACTATCGCTCAGAAGGTGCAATGGTGTCCCCTTGTCTAGCTTCAACTATGTCAGCAACGCCTTTACCCATAGCAATTCTGATACTCCTAGAGCCATTGCTCTGTATTCTGCTTCAGCTGTCGACCGTGCTACCACTGACTGTTTCTTGCTTCTCCATGAAACCAGGTTTCCTCCTACAAAAACACAGTACCCTGTGGTAGACCTTCTGTCGTCTATGCAGCTTGCCCAGTCTGCATCGCAGTATCCCTCAACATCTGTGCATCCATTCTTCTTGAACCACAGTCCTTTTTCCGGCATCCCTTTCAGATATCTTAGAATCTGAAATACTGCATCCATATGACCCGTTCTTGGATCATGCATATAGCGGCTTACAATACTTACTGCAAATGAGATATCAGGGCGAGTATGCCCTAGATAAATCAGTCTGCCTACTAGCCTTTGATACATTTCGCGATCAACAGGCTTTCCTGCTTCTGCTCCCATCTTGCACTTCTGGTCAATTGGAGTGACTGCTGCTCGGCATCCCAGCATTCCTGTCTCTTTCAGCAGATCTAGTGCATATTTCCTTTGTGAGAGAACAATTCCTTGTTCACCATCACACACCTCGATACCCAAAAAGTATCTCATCTCTCCCAGGTCCTTCACCTCAAACTCTGTGGCGAGTTTCGTCTTCAGCTTAGTGATCTCAACTACATCGTCACCTGTGATCACTATATCATCTACATATACAGCAAGTATAGTAATGTGGCCCCTTGCATGCTGGAGGAAGACAGTATGATCTGTATTTGTCTGATGGTACCCCATGCCAGTGACAGCCCTTCTGAATCTGTCAAACCAGGCTCGAGAGATTGCTTCAGCCCGTACAGCGACTTCTTCAGTTTGCACACTTTTTTATGTGACGTTCCTTCACCTGAATCTGACACAGAGTAGCACCCCGGAGGAGTCTCCATGTATACTTCTTCTTGTAGGTCTCCATGAAGAAATGTGTTCTTTACGTCTAACTGGTGTAGCTTTCACCCATAGTTTGCTGCAATGGAGACCAGCGTTCTTACGGTACTCATCTTCGCTACTGGAGCAAAAGTCTCATCATAGTCGATACCATATGTCTGGGTATAGCCTTTTGCAACTAGTCTCGCCTTGTATCGTTCAACTTTTCCTTCTGGTGTCTCCTTTACTGTGTAAACCCATTTGCATCCCACAGCTTTCTTCCCTTCAGGTAATGGCACCAGCTTCCATGTCTTATTTTTCTCTAGTGCCCCAAGTTCTTCCATCATTGCGGCTTTCCATCTTGGGTCCTTCTTTGCTTCCTGCCAATTCTTAGGTAAAGAAGTGGAGTCTAACGAAGTAAGGAATGTTTGATAAGTCGGAGAAATATTAGAATAAGATAGGTAGTTGGCGATATCTTGTTCATAATCTTTATAACGAATAGGAGCCTTTCCCGCATTAATGCGAGAAGACCTCCTTAAAGGAGCAATGGGTGGTGGGGAAAGCATACCATCCGAATCGGAGAGATCCGCTTCCGAATCCGAGCGTCTTCCGAATTCGGAGAGCTTCGCTCGGAATCGGAATCGGAGAGATTCGCTCGAATTCGCTCGGATTCGGAAGACGCTCGGATTCGCTCGAATTCGCTCGGAATCGGAGAGATCCTGCATTTGAGCAACTGAGGAATGTACTTCTCGTACAACCGCAGCTGCCGACATTAGAAGACGCCATAGCTGCCATGGCATAAGAAGAAGCACGGTTGAAGCTGATACCTACCAAGGGTATCTCCCAGGGGAAGCAGGCCGGAGTTGACACATCTGCTCTTGCCACTTTCACACAGCCTCCTTCTACGGGAGGCGTTTGCCACAACTGTGGTGACACAGGGCATTACATCCGCTTTTGCCCAAAACCGACACGGACTCCCTCGAATGGTCGGGGCCGTGGTTGCGGTGGACGACGAGGTGGTCGAGGCAACTACAGTGGTGGAAGGGGCACTTACTTTGGAGGCAACAAGGCGTATCTGGCGGATGAAAGTGGGGACAATCAGCTGGCGGACATCACTCCATTTGAGAGAGAAGTTCTCGAGAAGATGCGCGGCTCAAAGCTTGGTTCTGATGAACGACAAGTCATTCCTGGGGCGCCGTCCACTACAGGAGATTACTGCACTTACTTCTCCCAAACCAGTACCGGTATACCTCCGCGTGCTCTTGCATCTGTCTCTCAGCCAGCTTGGATTATGGACTCTGGGGCATCTTGCCATGTCACGGAGTCCCGAGGTGAGTTCCGGGAATACTCTACTCTAACGCCGCCAGAAAGCATTCAGACTGCTGATGGTACCTCCAGGCCTGTTACGGGTAAAGGCACTGTTGATTGCACTCCTTCCATCACTCTATCTAATGTCTTACATGCTCCTTCCTTTCCTGTCAATCTTATATCCATTAGCGCCATTATCCTTGATCTAAACTGTATTGTTTCCTTTGATATTCCTAAGGTAACTTTTCAGAAGAAGGGAACGGGGAGACGACTAGGCACTGGCACATGGCATAAGGGTCTATGGTACTTGGACAGGAACGGTCTGGATAGAGCACTGGCATCTTTGGTTGCAGACGCACAACCGGAAGTCTGAAGTCGAAGTGTCGAAGTCGAGCTGCTCCTCCACCATCAGCGTGTAGGACATTCTTCTTTTCTCGTTATTAGTCGACTATATCCGTCCTTATATCAAAAAGCAAATAAAGAGTTGTTAGTTTGTGATGCTTGTGAGTTGGAAAAACATACCAGAAGCTCCTATGTGAGTTCTGGGCATCGATGTTCTACTGCTTTTGATATGGTTCATTCCGATGTGTGGGGCCCTTGTCCTACAAACGGTGTTAACGGTTATAGATGGTTTGTTACTTTTATTGACTGCTCTACCCGCGTAACGTGGGTCTACCTGCTAAAGAATAAAAGTGATGTTTTTGAGGCATTTCAAAGCCTCCATCAATGGGTAAAGACACAGTATAATGCTCGTATTAAGTGTTTCCGGTCGGATAATGGGACGGAATATACCCATAAGAGGTTTGCTGCGTATTTATCCTCTCATGGTATACTGCATCAAACCTCTTGTGCATATACACCGGCTCAAAATGGTGTTGCCGAACGAAAGAATAGGCACCTGCTGGAGGTAGCTCGGACAATGATGCTGGCTATGAATGTCCCTAAATTTTTGTGGGGGCAGGCTGTCTTGACAGTCTCTTATCTCATCAACAGGATGCCCTCTCAATTACTGAACTGGAAGACGCCTTTGGAAATACTCACGGGGACAACTGCGTACACCGTTCCTCCGAAAGTATTTGGTTGCGTATGCTTCGTCCACGATAACAGGCCTGGCGTTGGTAAGCTGGATCCTCGAGCAGTTAAGTGTGTCTTTGTTGGGTACACCGGGACACAGAAGGGTTACGTATGCTGGAGCCCGGTTTAACGGAAGCTGTTTGTAAGTATGGACGTTACATTCAGAGAGCTGGAACCTTATTATGGTTCGGACGAAGGTTCTGCGTTTGGGAACACGCCTCACACAGCGGATGTTGGACGTGAGGGGGAGGTAGTACGCCCAAACGTAGTTGTCGGATCGGTACCTTGTCCTGTCGTGACACACTGGAAGAAAGGGGGAGAAAGCATCAATGATACTGATACGGAGGATGACGAAGACAATATTATTGAGGGCTACTGCCTACTACTTATAGAGGGTCCAACCCCTCTTCACATTACATCTAACCGATGTGGGACTAAAGTCCCTTATTTACTCTCAACAGTTATTGCTATAGACATATTGTGATATTTGTCCAGGTTGCATTGGTTTTATCTTGATTGTCTTTTTTGGTGGTTTTTCTGTTACCCTTTCAAGTTTCCTTTGTGATACTTGTTATCTGGGGTTGACCTAACTGGTTTTGCATGATCAAATCTCATAGCGGAACCAAAGGATCTACTGGTGGCACTTTGACAAAATGGCTGCACTTGGAGGATCTGTGGCACCAGAGCACGAGTGAACCTTCCTTTCTTCCTCCACTTGTGTACATCTTATATTATATCATATATAGCACCCTAGGGCAAGCGTTTACCACTATGTATGATATAGCGTCTAAGGTGATGTTTTACTGCTTTTCTTATATTACATATTCTTATTGATCATTTGCTTGTGTAGATTGAGTTATAGGACATTAGTGGCTTGATAAATTGGTCCCCCACTTGTCTTTACACACCCGCTCTCCAATATTCTAGTTCTGTACATGACACACTTCATCAAGCATAATATTGTGAAGGGTATTATCAAGGTTCCATATATCAAGACTGAAGACCAAGTGGCTGAATCATACTGTGTTATGAGTCAGAATACCATAGGGTATTTTCCAAGGTTCGCAATATCGGTATCGGAATCGGTATCAGACCATTCTTGTGAGTATCGGGATTGGTAGCATCGGCAATATCGGCGGTTTCGGATCGGAGTATCAGATTTGAGTATGAGAAAAGAAATAATTATTAATAAATTAACATTCTAGAAAATATATTTTTTATATGTTTTTACACCCTTTCTAATTGGCCTTTTTCATTCAATTTCTTTGCCGAATTAACTGAAAAATACCCCTAATGCCGGTATCGATTAGCATCGGAACTGAACATGCCAAACCGTATCGGTATCAACCATATCGGATCGGTATCGGCCGCGAACTATGGTATTTTCGGTGCTCCATTGTAAATACTTTGTGTACATATATGCCTTTATGAGAGATGAATAATTAATAAATTAACCCTCATCTACTATCACTACTAAGTCTTAAACATAGTCTAAGGATAAAGCATTAGTTAAACAACAAGAGGCAAGAAGAAAACTAGAATTAGTAATTATGATTAACTACAAACATAACCAGAGTTATTTTTCATGTTAATTTTTCTTTGAGAAAAAATATATACACGACAAAAACCTACGGAGAATGGGCCATAAACTAGTCTACCAAATTTCTTATGTTTGTAGTTTAAAATGAATGAATTGCAAGCTTCAAGAAGAAGCAACTGTCAGTTACAGGATCATCTACTCGACTGCTCATGCAATCCTCAACAAGAAAAGAAGACCGTCTATCTGCAACGTGAACAATAAATTCCCTCTTTTCACAGCCACCGCTTTGTGGTCTTGGCAGATGAATGGACAGGTTGTGGGCTCTTTGTTCTTGTTGAAGCTTGGACGTCACTCGGATCTGCAATGCAAACCATAGTTTTAACACTTCTTGTTAACCATAACATACATACATTGCATATTTGGATTTAAAAGAGCGTGGGATATATAAGGTATTGACAAAGTTCAGAATATCCAGAATATCCTATTTCTGGCAATAAAATACAAGTAAACCACATGTTTTTACAGGATAACTTCGATATCAAGTTGACATGGAAATTCTGTCGCAGATATAAACAATATATGCATAAAACAAAATACTGCTAATACTGCAATTTTCTTATCATACACAGTTTATATGAGGCAACCACATGACTTACTAAAGCATGGCAGCTAAAAAAATCTTACAAGCATCTGTTGACTTTCCACCAAGAGAAGATCTCCTTGAAATTCCCAACGGTTGCACATTGGTTAACGATTGCCTCCTTTGTGACCTTACAAAAGGCGTAATCGGTGACTTGAGAGTATAATTATCACTCCCTTGTTTGGCAACTGGTGTTATCTCTGATGGATATTGATTAACCCTGTAGTATATTCCAGAAAGGAAAGATTAATAGTAAAGACTGAAATGACAGGTACAAAACAATAATACTGGTGGTACATTATTCTTAGCTATACTGGTACATTATAAGTATCAATTCTTTCGTAGAACAAGGCATGAATATACCTTCTTTCTGAGCTATTTATGAACTTCCCTATAGTCTGTAGGGATTTCCGTAAGTGAGACCCCTTGCAACTGCTTGTGTTAGCATTAATAGAACTCTTGGACTTGTTACAAGCATCTGGTGTCATCACCACTTCATCCACTTTTCTTGACAAATCAGGAGTATTTGGCTGATGGAGAGGCATTCTGTTGTAGAAACTACTCTCTTGATTTAGCACTCGACTCTGACGTGCTGAATTGTAATTGCTTTCCTCTGTAGAAACTACCTTGTTAAAAAATGAACTTGATTTAACGTCTAAGCCATCTTCCTGGGATAATTTAGGACAAAAGGTGCTCTCTTTTAGCAGTCCACTTGGAAAATCTGTTGTATGATGCTGCACTTAGGGAAGTTACTACTCAAGACAAGGCGCCTAAAAGGAACTTTGTAATTATACATTCTATTTAACCAGTTGAGAGATTATTGACTCACATTTATATTTGCAGCTTGTTGCTGACCCTTTTCAATCTTGGAACCTTCCAAGCTCAACCTTCGCGTACGAGTAGAATTCTCAGTTGCAAACTTTGGTCTTGCAAGAGGGGACTTCAGTGCCTTCGTGTCGTCTGGATTAGCTGTTGTTCCGATCTTTCTACCAATAGAGTTCTCAATACTCAACCTCCGTGGACGTGGAGGGGTGCGTTCAGTAGCGTATTTTGACATCTTCTCCCCTTCCTTGATTGACAGAGCTTTCTTGAGATCATCTATCTGCACATGTATTGTGATTGTTAGTGTGTCCTCCTTTGACAAAGTTAGCCTCAACTCAATTAAAAAGGCAGATATGAGAGTAGTGAATGTGAACGTTAACTAGATTATTGCAAGAAATAAAATAGATTCAGTTGAAAGAATTTCATGTGTCAGATTGCTTTCCCTTGGAACGTTTTTCTCCATCAATTGCACCCAGCTTAATTGGATTATCTTTCCTATGACAACTATGAACCTGCATAGTCCTCCTTATTTTGAATTAGTTGCAGAAAGAATACAATAAACCAGTCAACTGCTCTTCCTCATTCTTATATGAATAGCAAACCCTTCTCTTTACAAGTTGCTTTATTTGCCTTGAGTTTTACTTCAATGATGCTTTAAATGCCCAGTAAGTTCTACTTGTTATACGAGATGTGTTAATATAAATAGGATTGTATGCAAATATGTAAGTTCAAGCCAGGATATATGCAACCTGATGCTAATTTATAGAAAACCTCACCTCTTCTTTGAGCTGCCGAACCTCAGTGCTTTCCTTGTTTACATGAGCAGCACCAAGCTCAACAGTGGATGCTCTCTGGGCAAATTTCAGAGTACTAAGTGTTTCTCCATAAGAATCAGCTTCCGGGCTCACATGTGCAAACATTAACATCTTTGCATTCCCACCTATGAGAAGAAATTTTAGGCAACTGACGTAGAATAACAAACACCATTCTATTTCCCCCTCCATTCAAAAATCACTTATAAAATAAGACTTTTAAACTAAATAACCTAGAGAACTTTGCAGCAATTGTGTAAGCTTGCTATTCCTATAAGGAATATGAGAATTCTTTTGACCCAAAGCTGAGATCACATCTCCAAGACAGGCAAGCGACTTGTTAATATGTTGAGCCTCCTTCAGTCTGTCCCCTGTAACTTCTGATTTGTCCACTCTCTCACTGCCTGCGAGATCAACCAAATGCAGGCAACTGTGAAGCATGCTTCTCGAAACATCCTTACCATGTACATGTACCGTCAAGACACTGCATCCATATTTTAGAAATGCATCATGATCACAAACTAACTGTGAGAAGTTATCTAAACTATAACCTACTCAAGACAAAAATAAATTAAAAGTAACCTGTGAGACCGGCTGCTTCTGTTGTTCATTGCCGTTGAGCTGGAAGCACGATTCTTCTCACCCAGTTTCATCAGATCAAGGACATCTGCAGTTGATTGCACACGGTGCATATTCGCATCGGGAAGGGTCAAGCCTCCATTTCCTGAACAGTTCCTAATCTCTAGTGTGAATTTATAGTTAAGAATCAACAAGCGTATAGGGGGTCGAAAAACATACAATTGCAGTTTAGAACCTTCACATATATTGGAAAAATAAGTTAAAAAGAGAAGGTGATATCATAAACACATGAAAGGATATTTTGTGGTTGATGTATCTTCAGAGAAAAGGTCCCGAACTTGCTCATTATAGATTTCAACCATTTGAACATGAATCTCATACTTGACATCTGCCCGTGTACAAGATATCTCAAACAGATCATTCAGAGCCAAGTAATTGATCCCCATGTCTTTAGCTGGTCCATCTGATGGGCCACACTGACATCCAGATATAAGACTAGTGAGTTTATATTATTCCATTTATGGCATTAGAAGCTATCAACTTTTAGAGAGGATAGACATTGTCTTACCATTGTATGTGTTTTTCCAGACCCTGTCTGACCATAAGCAAATATGCAAACGTTGTAGCCATCCATGACAGATCTAACTAAAGATTGTGTGTCCTTGTACACATCCTCTGCACAGTTTGATAATAACATGAGAAATGTGATATTATTAGCATAAACACATGCAAAAGATCTCTAGAATTTACCTTGGGAAGAAGTAGGGCAAAAGACTTTGTTGAACTGAAACATTTTACGGGTATTTTGCGGCTTAAGTGGATCAATAATCATCAAGGAGCCATCTTTTCCAATGTAATCTATTGAACTTGCATCCGAGCGGAAGCTTGGTCTTATTCTGCAGAAGACTCGAATGTTTCCTGGAGAAATATATAATTAGAATCATACTTTAGTGTTGGCATGTTAGCTGCAGCTTACAAGGGAAACAAACCTTTTAATTCTTGAAGCATATTATATAGATGCTTGTTTTCTTTTACAGCTTTATGATACCCAAGAGCAGCAGCAGAGAGCCCTTGAACTTGAGTTCCTAGACCAACAGAAAATATAACATTATATATACATTAGGGTTAACTGCAAATGAAGACCTTTAATCATATAAGACATAGTTTGAGATTTCCATATAGCTTAAAGGAGATAAATAGGTGTGAATGGTTTAAATAGCTTAAACAAGTTTCCCATAAAGCTTTGTCTTTACATACCTAATAGTGTTAAATCATTTTGCAGTTGGGATTGCAAAGAAACAAACTCTGCTCTGGTCATCAATAATAAGGTCTTCAGTTCCTGGAAAAATAATGCACTTCAGAATAAAACAAAATAAAAAAGAAATATCCACAAAATAATTGGAGAAGATGTCTGAATGTTTGCAGTCAACCATAATTTCAGATGCTGACTATTTGACTAGGTTGCAGTTGGAAAAACTTGTTTATCAGTGTCCATAGTAAGATGATCATCTATAAAAGATAGAATTTGTATATTTACTTCGGATGCATAATTAGATAATTCAAATTTGGAGCTTTCCAAATGTCAAAACTAGTTGAATTAAGCCATTCATATTTTGTATGCTGCCTCAAATTGGAAAAAAACAATACTAATTGCATTCAGAGCCTGTTTACTCTCTTGAACTAATAAATCCTGTCCACACTGAATTCTGGTTCATAATTCTTCATTAAAATGTCATGAAATTGGAATTCTCCCAAAGTGCAAGAGTTTCAGCATTTTAACTTGAAAACATGAACTAGAATTGTGATCCTTGATCTGATCAATTTATTGATTTCCAGATAAAATGGAACTTCAATCCTACATAACTGTTGGTGTTTTTCCCTTTGGACTAGAAAAGATAGTCCCACATCGGCTACACCAAATGGTGAGTATCTCAATATAATGCATTGCTTGTGTTGAGGTGTGCACATGAAGTGTAGTGGGGCACAAGTTTGTGCCATGTGGGAGTATTTTTCTAGAAGGAAAAAAGATTAAATCCAACAAGGATGCAAATTGATTTTTGTTGTGCGGACTCGGACTCGGACACGGACTCCAAGATGTCTCGTGCATGCACGGGAGTGTTCGGGGGGGTAGGCGTGGACTGGCACACTTCTATGCTGATTGTGGGATGATCTAAAATATCAAACTCTATTTTTGAGTATTGGTATTTTAGTCCCACATCGGATAGGAGAAGAGGTGAAGTCTCAACTCCACTCTATAAATAGAGCCCCTTGGCCTCCTTTGAAAGATGCACCAAGAAGAGAGTTAAGGGAGTCTGTAAAGTCCAGGAAGCCCGTTCAAGTCTCAAATTTTGACTTACGAGCGTTCCAGAAGTTCTTCGTGAACTTGCTGGTTCCTGGAAGCAGATCGTGGTGGGGCGAATCTTGCTTTGAGCAATGGTGATCTTAATCACCCCAGCAAGAACCTTTCCTCTTCTTCTTTCTTCTTTCTTCTTTCTTCTTTCTTCTCCTTCATCTGAGTTGTAACTCAGTTCTGTCCGTCTGCAACTGCGATTGCAAGCAAGAACGTGAGATTTATTTTCTGAACTCAGTTCTGTCCGTCAGCAACTGCGATTGCGAGGAAGAACGTGAGATTTACTTTCTGGTTATTATTGTTCCTCTTGGATCTCGAGAATAATCAGAAGGTGAACGATTGTTGAACCTCTGATCTCGACATCGAGTCTACCATCTTTGATCAAATCCCGGGACTAACAATCTCAAAGCAAGATTCTTGTAGATGGAGAATTCTCGTGCTTCTCTCATCGATACCAGCTTTAACAAGTTGGAAAAATTCGATGGAGAACATTTCCAAATCTGGAAGAGGAAGGTCACCCTTAATCTTCAACTCGTGGACGTAGACCATGTGTTGATTGAGGATGAACCGACGACTCCAGAAGGAGGAACTGTCGATGCTATTGCTGCTGCACTCGTCAAGCAGAGCAAATGGAAGAGAGAAAACAGTATCTGTAAACTGCTGATTCTCAATTCTATGGAAGACTCTCTGGCAGAGTCATATTCCAAGAAGGTGAAGGCCAAAGAGATCTGGGATTCTTTGGGTAAGCTATATGAAGATGATGAGAACAGGTCCAAAATCTTCATCGTCGAGAAGTACCACAAGTGGCTCTTCGAAGACGGGATGGCGATGCTACCTCAAGTAAAGAAATTCCTGAAGTTGCGCCAGAAGTTAGATGACGAGAAGATGCCCCTCGTCAAGTTTGTCGTTGAAGGGATAGTCTCGAAACTTCCTGCTGGTTGGAGCAACTTCTATGCTAGAATGGATCGGAAGAAGCTGGACATTAGCTTGGAAGATCTTCTACAAAAGATCCACGTTGAGGACGAAATACGATCTCAACAGAAGATGGACTCTCTGTCCAAACAACTGGCTAAGGCCAACTTGGTACAGACAAGAGAGTTCAAGGGAAAGCGGGTGGCTTCTCATCACAAGAAGAAGGACTCCACTAATCTAAAAGTGAACGGTCCTTCGTTCAAGCAACAGAAGTCCAAGTCCCACGTGACTTGCTTCAACTGTGACAAGAATGGCCACTACATGAGTGAATGCAAATCCAAGCCCAAACCAAAAATAGCAGGTCTAAACTTGGTTATTTTGATTACTTAACTTGGTTGCTAGTGTTGCACAGGTTGAGTTATCTAGCGTGGTAGCTGACTAGTGGTCTGACACTAGTGCATCTGACCACGTGTGCTCTCAAAGGAGCTGTTCACCAAGGACGAGCCATGTTATGACGAAGGTCTCGATGGCGAACATATATCTAGCAGAAGTTCTGAAGATCGAGACAGTGGTTATTAACCACCGACAAGGACACTGGAATGTGTATTGCACGTACCAGAGATTTTTTGACGATCTGATCTCAGAAAGTCTGTTATCTGATACAGACTTGAAAGATGGACATTCGTACTAGCCAGATGGTAATTTCTTGGCGAGGAACATGCTTCGAAAAGATATTCGGTACTGAAGGAATGTTCGAACTTCTGCTGATGGCGATGAAGTTACTTCATTGAGTGGACTGAGAGTTGTTCTATGACAGAAGCAGACTCAAGCTGTCCTACCGGGACCTTATCTTCGGAATGTCGGGGTAAGGAGGTGGAGGAGTTTAAGGTCTGTGCAGATACAAGACTGTTGGGAAGCTGCTCAGACGATTGAACTAAAGTACTGATCATCTGGAGTTAGTACACTCAGATATCTGTGACTTTTATCAATTCTCCACAGAGGTCGGTTCGAAGTGTTTCTCGAAGTGCACGTTCGCATGACTTCTCAAGTAGAAGGATGCAGCATTTGAGTAGTTCAGAGACTTCAGGGCTGAAGCTGAACGTTAAACCGATCTACAATTACTCAGAAGTGATCGAGATGTAGAGTATAGGTCTCATGAATTTGTATCGTTCTGCAAAGAACATAGAATCATCAATGAGACTACTGCTCCGTATTCTCCTCAATCTAACGGGATAGCGGAGAGGAAGAACAGAACGTTGACAGAAATGATGAACTCAATGCTGCTAACTACGGGTCTTCCTAAATGCTAATGGGGAGAAGCTGCATTGACGACCACTTTTATTCTAAATAGAGTGTCGTATGCAACTTCGGACGTAACTCCTCATGAACACTGGTTCAAAGTCAGACCTAACTTGAATGTCATTCGAGTGTGGGGGTCTCTGGCTTATGTGAAGCTTCCAAATCTAAAGATTCAGAAGCTAGGGACTAGGACTACGAAGATGATCTTCTTGGGGTATGCCGAGAAGAGTGTGGGGGTCTCTGGCTTATGTGAAGCTTCCAAATCTAAAGATTCAGAAGCTAGGGACTAGGACTACGAAGATGATCTTCTTGGGGTATGCCGAGAAGAGTGATGCTCGGAGATTTCTTGATATTGAGTCAAATCATATCATCGAATCTCGTGAAGATAATTTGCAAGACACAAGAATATTGTTCTTACGGATAAACCGGAGAACAATAAGGGTGCACAAGAAACTAAAATTTTCAATAAAGAAGTAGTCCAAGAAGATGTTGTTGTTGAAACAACGGTTGAACCAGAACTCGCTGAGCCGTCGTCGAAGCGAGCGAGGAGACCGAAGAACTTCGGAGATGACTTCATCACCTATCATGTGGAAGCAGATCCGCTTACCTATGATGAGGCGATGAAGACCAGAGATGATGTTTTCTGGAAGGAGGCGATTGACAATGAAATTGATTCCATCACCTCAAATAACACTTGGGTGTTGGTTGATCTTCCTGAAGGAGCGAAATCCATCGGATGCAAATGGATCTTCAAGAAGAAGATGAAAGCAGATGGAACTATTGACAAGTTCAAGGCCAGTTTGGTGGCCAAGGATTTTTCTCAGAAGCAGGGGATCGACTAGTTTGACATGTATGCTCCAGTAGCCCGGATGACCACCATCAGAATGTTGATTGCTCTCGCAGCGATACATAAGATGGTGATACATCAGATGGATGTGAAAATGGTATTTCTGAATGGCAAGCTGACCGAAGAGATCTACATACAACAACCAGAAGGGTTTGTCATCAAAGGTCTTGAAGACAAAGTCTGCAAGTTGGTGAAATCTCTGTACGGTTTAAAGCAAGCTCCCAAAATGTGGCATGAGAAATTTGACAAAGTCATAAGGTAAAATGGCTACAGAGTCAGTGAAACAGACAAGTGTGTCTATACGAAGTTTGCTGACGGAAGAGGAGTCATCGTTTGTCTATATGTGGACGACATGCTAATCCTAGGTACGGATATAAGTTGTGTCACAGAGACAAAGAAGTTCCTCTCGACGAAGTTCAGTATGAAGGACTTGGGGGATGCTGATATTATCTTGGGACTCAAGATCATCCGGACAGATACTGGACTAGCGCTGTCACAGTCTCATTATGTTGAGAAGATGATCACTCGTTACGGATATCAGAATCTTCCAGGGATCGATACGCCGTACAAGTGTGATCTGAAACTGAAGCCTAATTCAAGGGAAAGCATCAGGCAGCTGGAGTATGCAAGCGTAATCGGGAGTTTGATGTATGTTACTACTGCCACAAGGCCTGACATAGCTTTCGCTGTGGGAATGCTGAGTCATTTCACGAGCAACCCAGGCATTGAGCACTGGAAAGCTGTGAAACGGGTTACGAGATATCTCAAGAAGACTCAGACATATGCACTGTACTACAGCGGAGATCCGCCGGTAGTGGAAGGCTTCAGTGATGCCAGTTGGTGCTCAGAAGTGGAGAGCGAGAGGTCCACAAGTGGATACATTTTCACAATGGGTGGAGCTACTATATCGTGGAAATCGAAGAAACAGACTATGCTCTCGCGGTCATCCATTGAATCTGAGTTCTTTGTACTTGATACCGCAGCGGAGGAAGTAGAATGGCTTTGGGAGCTCATGTATGATCTTCCAGTGGTTGGGGCGCAAATACCGACGATACCGATATACTGCGACAATCAGGCGACTGCGGCGGTGGCATCAAATGACCTCTTCAACGGAAAGAAGAGGACTGTGCGGTTGAAGCACAGGACAGTACACGATCTCATCAAGAGGGGTATTATTGCAGTGATTGATGTTCGGAGTCAGGAGAACCTGGCGGATCCGTTCACCAAGGGCCTCAAGCGCCAGCTGGTCCATGACACAGCTTGTAAAATGGGCTTGAAGGCATTCTGATATTGTGTTATTACAATCCTACCATAAAGTTTTATGCTATTAGTTCAAAGAGAAATCTACTAGGCATCTAGCTTTTGGTTCAAGGGAGGACTATACGGTGGGTACTTGTCCTCTGTGACATGGAGAGGTTACGGACCTACAACCACTGTTGTCTACTGTTGTTTTCTGCGGAAAACGGATCCTGTGGGAAGGTTGGCCTAAATGCCTTAATGAGTTCTCAGGCAGAGTGAATGCCTGGAGTGCTTTACAGGAAGCACGGTAGCGCAGCACTACAAGGAGTGTAACTCCATGCTACAGTGGGGTGACTCCACCATGAGGTTCCCAGGTAGGGGTAATGCCTCGGCTTTGCAAGCCAAGTCACAGCGGAGTAGCACCGCAAATAGGCAGGTAGCCTAATGTTGTATGATAATCGTAATAAAGAGAGGTAGACAGCACTACAAGGAGAACGATGTCCTCATGTTACAGTGGCATGACACCACGAAGAGGTACCAGGTAGGGTAAAGCCTCGGCTTCGCAAGCCATGTCATAGCGGCGTAACATCGCACAGAAGCGCAAGTTCATGCTGGGTAGTTTGGCACTACAAAGAGGCTTGTGACCTCATGCTACAGTAGTATGACACTACGATGAGGTACCCAGGTGGGGTAAAGCCTCGGCTTTAAGCCATGTCATAGCGGCGTAGCACCGCAAAGAAGCGCAATACTTCATGCCATGACTCTTTATAAAGAACTCACCTATAGTGTATGGACAGAGATATCAGGCCGTCTCTTGAGGGTAAACTTGTAGACGTCCAAAAAATTATACATTGAAACCAGGCTAGTACAAGTCCTTCAATGTGCAGCCAGAAGCACAGTTGATGTCATTATGTGAGTAGGAAGAATTGCAGTTATGGTGCAGAATTCAAGGCTTAGTCCATTCTTGTATCATGCTGTTATTTAACCTATGCGGGAAGATTCAAGTCGTAGCGACATCTCTCCTAATGTATGATGGGCAGTCACTGTGGGGAACGCTCAACCCATATATTGAGATATGTGGGGGATTGTTGGTGTTTTTCCCTTTGGACTAGAAAAGATAGTCCCACATCGGCTACACCAAATGGTGAGTATCTCAATATAATGCATTGCTTGTGTTGAGGTGTGCACATGAAGTGTAGTGGGGCACAAGTTTGTGCCATGTGGGAGTATTTTTCTAGAAGGAAAAAGGATTAAATCCAACAAGGATGCAAGTTGATTTTTGTTGTGCGGACTCGGACTCGGACACGGACTCCAAGATGTCTCGTGCATGCACGGGAGTGTTCGGGGGGGTAGGCGTGGACTGGCACATTTCTATGCTGATTGTGGGATGATCTAAAATATCAAACTCTATTTTTGAGTATTGGTATTTTAGTCCCACATCGGATAGGAGAAGAGGTGAAGTCTCAACTCCACTCTATAAATAGAGCCCCTTGGCCTCCTTTGAAAGATGCACCAAGAAGAGAGTTGAGGGAGTCTATTAAGTCCAGGAAGCCCGTTCAAGTCTCAAATATTGACTTACGAGCGTTCCAGAAGTTCTTCGTGAACTTGCTGGTTCCTGGAAGTAGATCGTGGTGGGACGAATCTTGTTTTGAGCAATGGTGATCTTAATCACCCCAGCAAGAACCTTTCCTCTTCTTCTTTCTTCTTTCTTCTTTCTTCTCCTTCATCTGAGTTGTAACTCAGTTCTGTCCGTCTGCAACTGCGATTGCAAGGAAGAACGTAAGATTTATTTTCTGAACTCAGTTCTGTCCGTCAGCAACTGCGATTGCGAGGAAGAACGTGAGATTTACTTTCTGGTTATTGTTGTTTTTGTAATCAGATTTATATTATAGTGTTCCTCTTGGATCTCGAGAATAATCAGAAGGTGAACGATTGTTGAACCTCTGATCTCGACATCGAGTCTACCATCTTTGATCAAGCCCCGGGACTAACATAACCAAACAGGTCTTAGTTGGAACAACACTGGCTGCTATTTCGGGAAACAACACTATAACTCACCTAATTGGGAACTTCAATCCTACACAACCAAACAGGTCTTAGTTGGACCAACACTGGTTGCTATTTCGGCAAACAACACTATAAACAACACTGGATCTGGTACATAATTCTTCATTAAAATATCGTGAAAACGGAATTCTCCCAAAGTGCAAATATGCACGATGAGTTTCAGCATTTTAACTTAAAAACATGTACTAGAACACATGTGATCCTTGATCTGATCAATTACTTGATTTCCAGATACACATGGAACTTCAATCCTACATAACCAAACAGGTCTTAGTTGGAACAACACTGGTTGCTATTTTGGGAAACAACACTATAACTCAACTAATTGGGGACTACACAAGCAAAATTATACGTCAAAGCTGAAAACAACGAAATACTTCCACAAGAAATACTTCCACCGTGTAGAGTATAGAAATTAACGATTCAAGTAACTCACCATGAGTTCTTTCTCCTGATTCTCTAAGAGGTTCTGATGATTGGCACCTTCCTTCTGCAAACACAAGTTGCAGGTAAAAAAGAAGCAGCTAAATATATTGGTATGCATATTATTCTTCTAAGTAGCTGTAATGGTATGCAAATTACTAATATATGACTACTTCCAACTTGGATGTGAACTATTGCAAAATTCTACAGATCAGTTCTTGTTCCATTACTACATCTAGGATTTAATTGTAGATGGTAATGGTATAATTAGAAAGTACTATCTGATATATGCAATGTTACTTTATATCTAAGAGAGCAACTTGGTAGGGATGATTAAAGGAACTTGACATCCTAAGTTCAAAATTCAGCAGGACATTATTCTCTTATTTCTGAAAAAGGAAATTATTGAAACAATAACATGTCTCCTTTTGACACATGCTTTCAGATGTCACCGCAAATTATTCATCAGCCACTCTAATCGAATGTATGGAACTGTCGATGTTTCACTTAGTTGTATAAAAGTCAAAAAAGGCAGTGAAACCCATAAGATGGATCCAATTACACTAAAGGAGACAAGCTTTTTGAACAATGACCAACAAAACCTCATGTTTTAATGACAAACCATAACATAATATGATCAAATCAGCAACTCTTAGTAAGTACTTGTGTTGAGACTTGAAGTGATTTTATTGAATGGAGTAACAACATATATAGGAGAGGCTAGCCTCCTCTCCTATCATTCTAGCCAATGTGGGACTAAAGCCCAATAACACTATATATATATATCAACACTCCCCCTCAAGATGGGCGAAAGATATTCACTAAGCCCATCTTGTCACATCCTCTCATCATGTTGATAGAACTAAGCCCCTTTGTCAGTCCGTCTGCTACCTGATCTTTGGTTGGAACATAGCCCAGCTCTAGTTCTCCTTTATCCAGTTTCTCTTTGATGAAGAATCTGTCAATCTCAATATGTTTGGTCCTGTCATGCTGCACTGGATTGTTGGCAATATTAATAGCTGACTGGTTGTCACACCATAGCTTCATCTTTGTTCCCTGGTCCAGCTTTAGCTCCGTCAGCATATTCTTCAACCACAATAGTTCTGTGACTCCCAAGGCCATCGCTCTATACTCTGCTTCAGCTGTTGATCTGGCCACTACTGACTGCTTCTTACTCCTCCAAGAGACCAAGTTGCCTCCTACAAATATGCAGTATCCCGATGTGGATCTCCTGTCGTCAGCACAGCTAGCCCAGTCAGAATCACAATAGCCCTCAATGCCTACATGATTATTTCTTCTAAAGATCAGTCCCTTCCCGGGGGCTCCCTTCAAGTACCTCAGAATCTGGTACACTGCGTCCATGTGACCCTTCCGGGGGTCATGCATGTAGCGGCTTACTACACTTACCGCAAAGCTGATATCAGGTCGAGTGTGGCTTAAGTAGATTAACTTGCCCACCAATCTCTGATATCTATCCCGGTCAACTGGTTCTCCAGCTTCAGCATCCAGTTTAAACTTCTGGTCTATCGGTGTCGTAGCTGGTTTACATCCCATCATCCCTGTTTCCGTAAGCAGGTCCAGTGCGTACTTCCTTTGAGAAAGAACGATTCCCTCATTATCTCGAGCAATCTCAATCCCAAGGAAGTATCGAAGGGGGCCAAGATCTTTCACCTCGAACTCCTTGCCAAGTTTTACTTTGAGTTGGGCGATCTCCTGCTCATCATTGCCTGTGATAATCATATCATCTACATATACTGCAAGCATGGTGATATGGCCTCCACTCCGTCTGAAGAAGACAGTGTGATCAGCATTGATCTGCTGATATCCCATCCCTATCATTGCTCTCCTGAACCTGTCAAACCATGCCCGAGGAGACTGCTTCAGTCCATAGAGAGACTTCTTCAGTCTGCAGACCTTGCCTTCTGTCTGTTTTGTGCCGAATCCTGGTGGTATCTCCATGTACACCTCCTCTACTAGATCTCCATGAAGAAATGCATTCTTCACATCCAGTTGGTGTAGCTTCCACCCTCCATTGGCTGCCAGGGAGATCAAGGTCCTGACAGTGCTCATCTTCGCCACTGGTGCAAAGGTCTCGTCATAGTCGATGCCGTACGTCTGACTGTATCCTTTTGCCACCAGTCGAGCTTTATAGCGCTCAACCTGTCCATCTGGGTTCTGTTTCACAGTAAAAACCCATTTACATCCAACTGCTCTTTTCCCTTCTGGCAGTCTCACCAGCTCCCAAGTGTGGTTCTTCTCAAGAGCTCCCAACTCCTCGTGCATTGCCGCTTTCCACTTTGGATCGTTCTTGGCAACCTGCCAATTGTTAGGTACAGTAATACTATCCAAAGATGCTATAAATGCTCCATGAGAAGAAGATATATGATCATAAGAAACAAACTTAGCAAGATCCCAACCATACCTGTCCGGAGGATTTCCCGCATTGCTGCGAGTAGTCCTTCGTGTAGGTAGTGGTATGGGAGGAACGATATCACCTGAGGAGGGTGGTGGTGTAGATGAGGAGGATGGTGGTGTAGATGAGGAGGATGGTGGTATAGGTGTCTCAGGAGTTGGGACAGGCGCAGGCAAGGGACTTGGCACTGACACTGTAGGTACTGGTCCTGTAGTCTGCTTGTTGTTTCTCCTGTTGTAGGTCAGTAACTCCCCCTGAGCCGTAGGTGTAACACTTCTCGTCTCCTCCCTCTGTTCCGCTTCACCTTCATGTTCCTCCTCAACCGTGTCTCTATGCCAAACTTCTAAATCGGTTACCACCAGGTTCTCCAAGTTCTCTATCTCCCCCTCTCGCCTTATACTTGTAGTATGAGGCGTGTTATACGAAGTTCCATCCTGGCGGTAATATGGCTTATGCTCCCGGAAGTGGACGTCCATACTAACAAATTTCTTCTTCTCTACTGGACTCCAGCATACATACCCCTTCTGAGTTGCTGAGTAGCCCACGAAGATGCACTTGACTGCTCTAGGGTCAAGTTTTCCAACGAATGGTCTGTTGTCCTTCACAAAACACACACATCCAAACACCTTTAGTGGAAGTATTCCACTATTATTACCTTGTAATACTTCACATGGAGACTTCCATCCCAGGACTTTTGAAGGCATCCTGTTTATAAGTTGAGCTGCTGTCAACACCGCATATCCCCATAGGTGTTGTGGGACATTCATGTCGATCATCATACTTCTTGCGGTCTCCAGAAGATGTCGGTTCTTCCTTTCTGCTACTCCATTTTGTGCTGGTGTATATGCACAAGAGGTCTGATGCTGTATTCCATGTGCTGACAAGTACTCTGCAAGTGTCCTATTGGTATACTCCGTCCCATTGTCAGATCTCAGTATCTTCACCACTGCATTATACTGAGTCTGGACATATTTATGAAAGTCCCGAAAACAAGCAAATACATCACTTTTGTTCTTCATCAAATACAGCCAGGTGACACGAGATGCACAATCGATAAACGAAACAAAATACTTATACCCATTCATAGTGTTAGTAGCACATGGGCCCCAAACATCAGAATGAACTACCTCAAAGACTGAAGAACTCTTATGACCATTTCCAACATATGAACTCCTAGTAAGTTTTCCTAACTCACATGCATCACATACTAATTTCCTTTTATTTGATTTTGCATACATATCTGGATACAACTTATTTAGAGTATCAAAGGAAGAATGTCCCATCCTCCTATGATGAAGTATCAAAGTGTCTTCAGTCTTCTGCTGCAGCTCCTCCATTCCAGCCTTCTCTGCCATAGACACCAATGCTGAGTCCAGTCCGTCTTGATCTAGGTACCACAGTCCATCATGCCAAGTGCCAGTCCCAAGTCTTCGTCCCGTCCCTTTCTCCTGGAAGATCACCTTAGGAATATCAAAAGAAACAATGCATTTTAGTTGGAGAATTATAGAACTAATAGACAAGAGACTGACTGGGAAGGATGGAGCATGCAAAATATTGGATAACCTTACTGAACCCGTACAATTAACAGTACCCTTACCGACCACTGGTTGGAAAGTACCATCCGCAGTCTGAATGGTGTCTGTCGATGCTAGGTGAGTGTACGAGGAAAACTTACTAGCATTTCCGGTCACATGCCGAGATGCTCCTGAGTCGATAATCCAGTCTGACATTTTAAGGGAAGACATAGATGCAAGAGCGTGAGACTCGTCAGTACCTTCTGATGGATGGGCATACATAGCGGCGTTGAAGAATGGAGTGGATGCCTCCTCTGCTACGCTCCTCCTGTCTCCTTCGATTGACGCTTTTTGCTTTCTCTCCAGCAGATCCAGTAGCGCCTGATCCTCCTCAGTAAAGGCGCCGCCAGCTCCTCCATTCCCATCTGCCACCAGCAGGTTTGCCCGATAGCCTCCTCGACCGCCTCGTCGGCCTCCTCGACCACGTCCACGTCCAGCATATCCTCGTCCACGTCCACCACCTGAGTCTCCCTCCTTAGGTGGTTTGGTACAAGCATATCGATGGTGGCCCATCTCCCCACAGTTGTAGCACTGCCGATTCTGTTGCCAGAGCTCTCCCTTGGATCCTGTATCCCCCGAACCGGTAGCTGCTAGTGCTGACTTCACTTCGGGTAAAGCACCTGTCGATGATGCGCCTGTCCCTGTCTGTAATCTGATCCGCGTCTCCTCCTGAATCATGGCTGAGATAGCCTCCTCGAGACTAGGGATCGCTGGCTGGGCGAGGAGTAAGGCTGTTCTCTGTGTGAATGCTGCAGTCAGTCCCTTAAGGAATTTCATCGTCCTCTCCTGCAGACACACCTGTCTCTCCTTGCACTTTGGGTCCCCGCAGCTTGCCCGTTTGGAATGGTGATCATAATCCAGCCAGAGGCGTTCCAACTCCGTAGCGTACTCCTGCACCGTCTTCTCGCCTTGTACGGTGTCGTCGATCTCCCCTTTTATCTGGAAGATCCGTAGATTGTTACCTATGCCATCATAGGTTCTTCTCAATTTCTCCCATACGTCTTTCACCATCTCAATGCCATCTACTGTGGAAGCAATAGACTGGACTAAGGAGTTGAGAAGCCAGATATAAATCACCATATGAGTGGATTTCCACTCGTCGCGTCCTGTCGAGCCCTCTTCCGGCTCTGTCTTCTCGCCTGTCAAGAATCCCTCCAGGTTCTTACCTGCAAGGGTTCTTCTCACCCGCCGTGACCAACTCAAATAGGTGGCTGGTCCATCCAACTTCAGATCGATGGAGGGTAGTTCTAACTTTGGCGGTGCTCGTGTCGTGCTTTCACCAGCCGACACCTTTATCAACTTCAGCAATGTCGCCACATCGTCAGCATCCAGCTTCTTGAGAATCTCCTCCATCGATGCTTCTTCTCGATCACTTCACACTTGCTCCACGACTCACGCTCGTCCTTGCCGTCCTCTCCTAGATCCGAATATGTCTGATTTCATCGGATCTAGGGATTATAGGCATCTCCTTGAGATTGATCTCAAGAACGAGCGTGAATCTTGTACCCGCAAATAGCGGTACAATGAATCCTGCAGCCGTAAAAACGGTACAGAAACGAGCGTGAATCTTGTACCCGCAATAGCGGTACAATGAATCCTGCAGCCGTAAAAACGGCAGCAGCAGCAGCAGTTGCAGCCGCAACAGCGGCACAGCAACGGCAGCAGCGCGGCAGCGGCGGCGGCGGCGCGGCAGCTGCAGCAGCAGCGGGGCGGCGCTGCGGCGGCGGCGGCGCGGCAGCAGCTGCAGCGGCAGCGGGCGGCAGCAGCTGCAGCGGCAGCGGGCGGCAGCGGCGGCGTAGAAGGGGGATTAGGGTTAGGGTTTGTGTGGAGGAGGGGTCTCTAACGGTATGCTAAGCAATTTTAGGCTTTGATACCATGTTGAGACTTGAAGTGATTTTATTGAATGGAGTAACAACATATATATAGGAGAGGCTAGCCTCCTCTCCTATCATTCTAGCCAATGTGGGACTAAAGCCCAATAACACTATATATATATATCAACAACTTGATTTTAATTTATACATTTAATAGAAATGGAAAAGAGAGAACTTCAAATATTTCTAGGGAGGTGTTATAACCATACTAAACTAATTCATACAGTAATTGGAAGAACTATCTTCGAAGTTTAGTTTGAAGTAATAAAATTTTAAAAAATGACGTTATAAGTGTGAAGTTCATATTTGCATTTTTATTATGCTCAGCAAATAGTCTTCGATAAAATAATCATAGTATGATTAATGAACATGAGCATCCTCCCTAATTTTCAGTTTGTATTTTATTAGTAGTGTCAATAGGTTGCGAACCGGTTTGGAGCCTCTTCTATTGAGTATCGGTGTCCACGGTTTTGGTAATTTCGTTGGTTTCTTATGAGAGTTTTAGAGTTCTTCATAGCAAAAAGCAAAAGAATTAAATCTAGAAAACTAGATAAATACTCGATACGTTTAGGCATAATTTTATGTATTACTTGTTGTTTCTCTTTTACTTTATATTAAAGTGGAATAATATTCAACTGTTAAACCGTAATAGATACTATTGTTTATTACTTGATTTTAGACGAACACCTGCAATACGAGATAGTTTGGATAGAATAATAAATATTAAAGATATACAACTTCGAAAAATAGTAATGGTTACCGTGTGTCAATAAGAAATCTTATCGGCATATTGTAGCATGTGATGTTCAGCACAACCGAATCATTGTATCAACACTATTTTCATACCCTCCTTGTTTTTTAATTTTCTCTCTATTGAGTTAACCGGGAAGGAAAGCCTCAATGCCGGCATCAGCCAGAATCAACCGGTACAGGTAGGGTTAGTATTGAACTGGGACAAGCCAAAACCTACACAATACGGTTGATATGTATCAATATCGGTCTATCTGTTGTATTGGTGAATAGGTATCAGTATTTACCGGTACTGTGAACTATGGTTGAGATTGACAACCATGTCCCTTGAACTATATGTCAACTTTCAAATTTCCTTGCTATATCTAATTCTATTCAAATATATATGTAATTGCATTATGCTAAATAAGAATGCTAAATCTAACAATCAAGGCAACATATTATATGCCTCTTGAGAGTCAATATTAAGTCCGCTAACCGACAAGACTAGTGTGGTTTCATTTAAATCATCATAAACTAGTCGGATATATAATATATACACAATTCAGAATCTGGGGTAGTTTCATTTAAATCACCTTAAGTTGCAGAGTTGACTTTTTGCTACTCGCGCCCGCATGAGTCAATAGCCTGGCCCAGCTCTGTGAGGTGGGGCAGGTGTCCCGTGTATTCCAACAAAAGCCCACTCTAAGACATCACTAAGAGTAAAGGAGGAGAGTCCATATATAAGGAGAACTATCCCTCTTCCTTTTCAATCTGGGACTAAACTTTGTGCATACGAAATTCACGAGTTTTAGCTCTTTTCCTTGTTTGGTGCTTTGAGCCAAACACACCGAAACACAAACTTTCCTATAGTCCCTTTAATTACATGTAAACTTTTTATATTCTCATATATAAACTATAAAGGAGTAACAATTGCACTATACCATGATAACATCTTGCCAAACCTATAGTCAGTTCGACGTATGAGTAATTATTCACCTAGCTAAACCTAGTAGTCAGTTCGACGTATGAGTAATTATTAAGTTTGCTAATTGACCGACTCATGCAGTTTCATTCAAAACAACAGGAACGTGGTACTAATGATAAAGATGAACAGTCACAAAGACACAAACTTTCCTATAGTCCCTTTAATTACATGTACACTTTTTATATTCGTATATAGAAACTATAAAGGAGTAACAATTGCACTATACCATGATAACATCTTGCCAAACCTATAGTCAGTTCGACGTATGAGTAATTATTCATCTTGCTAAACCTAGTAGTCAGTTCAACGTATGAGTAATTATTAAGTTTGCTAATTGACCGACTCATGCAGTTTCATTCAAAGCAACAGGAACGTGGTACTAATGATAAAGATGAACAGTCACAAAGACACAAAATTTAGGGTCACCACCGACTTTACTATATACTTTTGCAGCGAAATCATCTCATCTTTCATGGCTGACTCCTACTGCAACTTATCTTCAACTTGCAGTGCAACGTTCTCATTCATCATCTCACTAATGATATCTTCTGGAACATCTTCTAGCTCGGCATGTTCCCATTGTAACTTGCTTTTATGTGCTGTTAGATTCTACGTTATGCCTATCTTTATGTACAACTCTTTCATTGAATACTACATTCCCGCTTCTTAAATACAATAAAAGAAAACTAAAATCTTAGGTTCATTCAATGGCAAGATGTACTTACCTAGGTCAAAGATCTAAGCCTATCTTCAACTCCACTACCAAGAGAGGTTCTGAAACCACACTCATAGGCCTCAAGGTCAAGCTCCCAGCAAGATGTACTTACCTAGGTCAAAGATCTAAGCCTATCTTCAACTCCACTACCAAGAGAGGTTCTTAAACCACACTCTTAGGCCTCAAGGTCAAGCTCCTAGCAAGCCTCTAGCTTGAGGAATAGAGAGGAAGTAAAGAGGGAAAGAAGAAACAAAAAAAGAGGAGAGAGAAAATGAAAGTTATTTTATTATTTTGAAAGATTTGATTACAAGAGATTGAACCCCTAATTATAACATGAAATTAGGGTCACCACCGACTTTACTATATTCTTTTGAAGCAAAATTATCTCATCTTTTGTGGATGACTCCTACCCTAACTTGTCTTCAACTTGGAGTGCAACGTTCTCATGCGTTATCTCACCAATGATATCTTCTAGAACATCTTCTACTAGCTCGCTATGTTCCCATTGTTCAACTTGCTTTTTATGTACTGTTAGATTCTATATTATGCCTATCTTTATGTACAACTCTTTCATTGAATACTACATTCCCACTTCTTAAATACAACAAAGAAAACTAAAATCTTAGGTTCTTCTGATGGAAAATGGAGATCTCGAACTCTTATTCCAGACAGACGAAAAATTCGTTCTCCTAAGAGAGAGATGAATACTCGTTCTCAACCGAAGTTGATGCAACGAGATGAATGATTGCTCTCAACCAGAGTTGATGCAACGACTTTGCTAGGGTGATGAAGATCACAGTTGCTCAAAGCAAGATTCGTCCGATTGCGATCTGCTCCCAAGAACCAGCAAGTTCAAAAGAACTTTTGGAACGCTCCTGTCACCTCCTTTACGAACTCAAAGAACTCCTTAGGACTTCAATGGTGGCGGCATCACTTCTCTCTTCGTGTCTTTATTTTTTTTGGCGTAAGTCCTTAATGAAAGTACGAAGAGAATATTTATAGAGAAGGGTCGAAACCCTAATCCTATTTCTGGCCGTAACTGATTGTAAAAAGATAGGAGCGAATAATGGAAAAATCTGAATGAATTAAATTCAAATCCCACAAAGATCGAATCTGATCGATTAACTCAATCTTTCCATAACCGTTCAAATCTTCCAATCAGCCACATCATACGCCACCTGTGCCCTATAGCCACTCAGCCCGTTAACCTGCGCGCATAGCTACGAAGTCCGTAGCAGCCCGCGGCACCTGCTCCCAGGAACCAGCAAGTTCGAAAGAACTTTTGGAACGCTCCTGTCACCTCCTTTACGAACTCAAAGAACGCCTTAGGACTTCAATGGTGGCGGCATCACTTCTCTCTTCGTGTCTTTATTTTTTTTTGGCGTAAGTCCTTAATGAAAGTACGAAGAGAATATTTATAGAGAACTTTTGGAACGAAGTCCGTAGCAGCCCGCGGCACCTGCGCACCGTAGCCCCGCAATACCTGCGCGCTCAGTGCCCAGCACCTGCGCGCCGCAACCCCGCAGCACCTGCGCGCCGCAGTCCCGCAGCACCTGCACGCCCAGTGCCGCAGCACCTGCGCGCCGCAGCCCCGCAGTACCTGCGCGCCCAGCACCGCAGCACCTGCGCGCCTGCTACGCCTGCACTGTGACTCGCGCAGAGACGAGCACACTGCCTTGCGCCGATGCTGACGTGCTAAGTGCAAAGTGCGCCAACAAAATGCCACTTTACGCCCTTGAGCCTGAGTCCGAATCCGAGTCGCTAACCTCCTTTGGGACTTAGCTCCACAAGAAAATTATCCCATGAGCATGACAAAAAGTATTAATGCTTCTTTGTTTGTTTAGCCTTCTTTCCACTAGAAAAAATGCCCCCACATGGCACCCATGTGCCTTTCCACACTTCATGTGATCTCTCGACACAAGCAAAGCTTTAAAGAGATACCATCCATGTGCCTCTCCACACTTCATGTGATCTCTCGACACAAGCAAAGCTTTATATAGAGATACCATCCATTTGGTTTTTCCAATGTGGGACTATTTTTCTAGTTTCTAAAGCAAAACACCAACAGTAATTACATGATTATGTTTGGCTTTATTGTACTAATAGAATTATCAGATCTATTGCTTTTAAGAATTTCTCCAAACCATGGTATTGATGTCCCAAAACAATCTCATAACTCTCCAAGTTAGTAGGGATTAAATTATTGCAACTGTATCAATTTGAATTATCAAATCTTAGAAAAAATTGGATAATGAAAGTTGTTGATCAAACCTACAATACAGTATGGAAAAAGTACGTCCTGGCAATCTCTATGCAAACATGATTGCAACTGTATCTACACTTATGTCATTAAATGTTGAAGCAAGGTTCAAAGTATCGGTATCGGAATCGGTATCGGACTATTCCTATGAGTATTGGTATCGGCGATATCGGTAGTATCGGCGATTTCGGATCGGAGTATCGGATTTTTTGGTATCGGGGAACAAATAATTATTAATAAATTATTTACATTTAAAAACATATATTTTATACATTTAGGCATAATTTTAAGTATTTTCAGTGTTATTTCTTAGTAGTTTTGAAATTAAATGAAATAGTAGTCACCCTTACCGATTGGTTTACAAACAATAGATGTGATTTTCTTCAATTGATGTGATTTTCTTCTTTTACATGCTTCTACAACCTTGTTATGCTTTAAACCCTTGTTGATTTGTCTTTTCTGTTTAATTTTCTTTGTCGAATTGACCGGAACAAAGACCCCCAATGTCGGTATCGGTCAATACTTGGTATCGGTCGGTATCGGATCGGAACATGCCAAACCGTATCGGTATCGGCCGTATCGGATCGGTATCGGCCGATACTTTAAACCATGTGTTGAAGTACAAATACAACAAAAGATGTAGGCGGTGTAACCTCTTTTTAAATTGTAGCAAATTGTGGAACATGTTAATCACTAGTTATATCACATAATATATACTCCTACTCTTACAATTGATTTTGCATATATATACATTTGCTCTCTTTGCGCATAAAATTTCCATCAATTGCACCATAACTCTAAAATATTGGTGAGGGATAAGGGTTATATATTTATATTATTTAACAAGCCCTACAGATCGAATATGTTTTGATGAGTAGAGAACTGGATTCACGAAGGTAATTTTTGTGGGTAAAAGTCTATTTAAAATGTGTGCCATGGAGATTGAATCTAGGTTGTTCGGATACCACTGCACCAAAGTCTTCTCTGCAAAGATGGAAGGTATCACAAGATTCAAGAGGAATTTGTTGTACCATTCATAAAAGCTCCTTCTCACTTGCTTCTTCTGCTATTTTATTGTCCACTATCTGAAAGGTCTGTAGTGGTTGTTTCCACATTAACTACTGCATTGAAGAATCTCAAATCAAAATATTGTGCTATCTAGTTGTTTTATCCTGAAACTTTTTCTTCAGCGACACCATCAAAGTTAGTCCTTGTACAATTCTAAAAGGATTTACAAAAAGTGTTGAGGGATATCTCATATTACTACAGTACACAAGTAATGCAATTATGCAAATTTAAGAGAGTTTGGTGAAACATGGATTTACTACTTGTGTGTTACCAAAAAGAAAACACCTTAATATACCTCGACAAACAAAAAGGGCCTAGGCAGCAAATGTGAAAGCTAGCATAAACATGAAGTTATGATAAACATCATAAAATTGTGTGCAGCATAAAGTTGCTACAACATGCAATCGATGCCTTAACATACGGTTAATCAACAGAAACAAAAAAAAAATCATTCAAGCATGATCTATTGCAACAGTTGCTAACTAAATTCAGTATAGTATCTGTTTAAATGGAAATATAATGAGTTGTACCTTGTGAGTTTGAATGGTAGTTAAGTTATCCATTTGTGTGTTTCCTTCCAACAAAAGATCCTTTAGAACTGATCTCGACTATACATGCATTATAAATAATTAGTTAGACCTAAAATAAGAACATAGTATGTAAATCTGAACATTTCTAAGAATTCCCAAAATAATAAAATAAAATAAAAAAGAAACCGCATCATGATGCCAGCCATATTAGTTATGTATAAAAAGAACATATTGGACTTGTATGATGTTATAAACTAACTCAAAAATCAGAAGAAATGAAGATTATCTGGGAAAGATTGTGATATTATATATCCTTTTTATTAATCAAAATTACCACTTAAGCAATTATGCTATCATCATGGCACCTTGTTCCCCTCATTCGCAGAACTTCCAAGCAGTCTCTCTTGATGTTTAGCTAAAATTGATTAGGTGCTTTTGCATTCCCCTAATTCTACACCTCTATTTTTTGTAAATTATCAGTTAAGCATTTTCATGTGGTGATAGGTCAACCAGTTATGTGCATAAAATTAATTGCGTCGAGCTTTGATCTTAACTGTCTGCACGGCTTATTAAAATTTATCCAGATAGTACAATTTACCAAATATAACCAAGTCCTACATCAACAATCAAAATACATCCTACTAGACTTCACTCTAAACGATTAAGTGGGCAAAATGACCTACCCCTATTACAAGAAAATCTAATAACAAAATGCAAAGGATATATATCAACAGTAACTGATGATAGGGACATTTTGTGCAAATGTTTCTGTTAAATTTACAGAGCTTGAAGTATGTGCTTGCGTACAGGTGCAACATTTCCAGAGAACAGGTCCACAATGTACCTCTTGGTCTTGTAGGCAACTTGACATGATCGTACTAAATAGCCTGGTCGTATCCTGCACCATGGAGAACATAAAAGGCAAAGCTGTAAGAAGATGTTTCGAGAACTCAAATATAGTTGAGAAAAAATGATATAGACCAAGAAAGGAAGTTACCATTGTTCTTTGACGCCATGAATCTAGAAGGTTCTCATCAATATTTTCTTTTGAATCAAACAAACAGTCAGATAACACTCGAACCAGAGAATCTACTTTACCTGGGGGAAACCAAAAATCATTAACTCAAAATTGGTTCTTTAATGGAGACAAAATGTTGCAGATTTAAGTTTGACATATAGAAGGCACGAAGTACGGACATTGCGAAAACGGATGTCACATCATGTAGGGAATGTATCATACATGACACGAACACTCCAAAATACACTAGGACATGCCATCATCAGTGCCATGCCTGTGACATCGAGTCCTTATCATGTTGTGTCATATTCGTTTCCCTGAAATATAGTGTAGAAGTATCATAGAAAGCAATATAGGACCTTCACTCTTTTGCTCCTCATTCTGCATGGTTTGATGTTTCTCCGAGTTTGCCGAGAGATCTAAGCGTCTGATGGAGGAGCCTAGAGGAGTCCCATTTGTTTGGATTCTACTAGCAGATTGAGGAACTAGAGGAGACTTCATATGCTTCCAAGGACCACTCCCTCCACTGTTCTGCTTCCATTCATAATAGGTTTTCAAGCCAAGAATGCAATCCACAATCTTAGCGGCTGATCCAGCCTCCAAAGTATCCTGTAAAGAAGATATTGCATTAACACGAATTTTCAACTAAAATAATGTGATCTCCAAAAATTATTACCAAACTACCATTCTCCAGAAATCTTGCTTTCAAGATGTATTTCCATTAGTGAAACTGTGTTTGAGTGTGCTTGAAGTCGCGTTTTGAAACCATGATTTCTACTAATGAAGAGAAAAGTAATCTTGTTATAAGTTTCAAAAGTACAGTTGTTATAACATTATTTAGTCGAAAGTGCATATAATATGTCACAAGAAGTCAGTTTATAACATTGTTTTGACATTCAATATCTAACATGGGATTTTCAACTATAATAATGTTAGGTAACACCGAAACTTTTACCAAACTACCATTCCTTTCGAAATCGTATTTTCAAAGTGTGTATTCATTAGAGTAAAACACAATTTCACATCATGCGATCTAAAACCCAACAGTAGTTTGGTAAAAAAAAGATTCAAAAGTACAGTTGTTATAACATTATTTAGATATTCGATAAATCTAACATGTGACTTTCAACTAAAATAATATTAGGAAGCTCTGAAACTTACCAAACTACCATTCCTTCTGAAATCATGTTCTCAAGATGTGATTCATTAGTGAGACCATGATTTCTACTAATGAAACCGTGTGTTTTTTAAGAAGAGAAAAGTAGTCTTGTTATAAGTTTCAAAAGTACAGTTGTTATAACATTATTTAGTTGAAAGTGCATATTTAATGTCACAAGAAGTCAGTTGTTATTGTTAGTCCCGGGGCGTAATTTTCGATGGAAAACTGAGAAATGAAACGATTGTAAAAACAACGTTTCGACGCAACACTTCAAAGAAGGTGCACAACAGAGATCCTTGGAGGATTCTAAGTTACGAAAATCTAAAAAGATTTTGTAACAGCAGCAAATGAATGTAATTCTTCTAAAAAGAAGGAACAAATCGAATTGCTAATAGCAGCAGTTTCTGATTAGATCAGAACTGTTCTCGTTAAGAACGAGTGAAGTGGATGACAGGCGATAAAGTGGATGGAAGAACAGCCTGTTGGGGTGAATATGATCACCGACGCTCAAAACTTGATTCGTCCCACACGAACAGCTTACAGGAACCAACAAGTTCGACGGAGAACTTTGGAACACTCCGCTCTTCTGACTCGTCGGATGGCGCACGGACTCCTGCACTAAGTGGCGCTAGTGCTCTGTTTCTCTTCTCTCTCAAACTCTGTGGAATTCGTAAGGAATGTGTTCTGAACACTTGTATACTGAGAGAGAGAGAAAAGAACCTTATATAGGCCTGCGCTGTAACTGTCCAGTTAGCAGAACATTCGGAACATAGAAAAAACTGCTCCGAACGTGCCGTGACCGCTCAAATCTTGCACAGACATGATCTGAGCCACCTGCGCAACTTGCGCCATACGCGCCAAACGCGCACAGGCAAACAGCGCACCTGCACAAAACGCGCACCCCGTGCCAACCGCTACGCCAACTGCTGCACCATCTGGCGTGCCATCTGGCCGCGTGATCGGGCAGCGCTAACTGGCACGCGAACGGCTGTGCAAGAGGCTCGCACAACGAGCGCAACTTAAGCGCACTATGCGCTTAGCGACGATGCTGACGTGCTAAGTGCAAAGTACGCCAACAAAATGCCACATTACGCCTCATGAGCCCATGAACCCGAGTCCGAGTCCGAGTTGCTAAGTCCCTACGGGACTTAGCGTAGGGACTTAGCTCCAATGGAAATTAATTCCCAAAAGCAAAAAAGCTTAAGCTTTACCATGGAGACTTAACCTTACCTCCTAGTAAAATCACCCACGTGGCTCCCTCTTTAGGGTCACCACCTCATGTGCATATCTCAACAACACATACCAAGTATATATATTGAGATACCTCATGATGCTTTTCCAATGTGGGACTAAACTTTACTAGGCGTGTTGAGAGCAAGCTCTCTTCACATGTTACAAAGAAAAAGCTCCAACAATCCTCCACATATCTCGATATATGGAGTTGAGTGTTTCCTACAGTAACTGTCCATCATGTATTAGGAGAGATGTCGCTTGCGACCTGAATCTTTCCGCATGGGTCAAACAACAGACTATAATACAAGAATGGACTAAGCCTTAAATTTTGCACCATAGCTGAAATTCTTTCCACTCACATAATATAGTTACATGTGCTTCTGGCTGCACATTAAAGGTCCTGTGCCAGTCTGGTTTTAGTGTTTAATTTTGGACGTCTACAAGTTTACCCTCAAAAGACGGTCTGCTATCTCTGTTCATACACTATAGGTGAGTTCTTTATTAAAGAGACATGGCATGAAGCCTTGCGCTTCTCTTATGGTGCTATGCCGCTATGATATGGCCCAAAGCTGAGACATTATCCCTACCGAAAATCTCATCGTAGTGTCATACTACTGTAGCACGAGATCGCAGCCTCTTTTTAGTGCCATACTACCCAGCATGAAGCCTTAGGCTCCCTTGCGGTGTTACGTCGCAACGACATGGCTTGCAAGGTCGAGGCTTTATCCCTATCCGGGTACCTCATCATGGTGTCGTGCTACTGTAACATGTGGAACAACTTTCCTTTGTAGTGCTGACTACCCCTCTTTAATTTTATCATACAGCATTAGGCTACCTGCCTATTTGCGGTGCTACTCCGCTGTGACTTGGCTGGCAAAGTCGAGGCATTACCCCTTTCAGGAACCTCATGGTGGAGTCACCCCACTGTAGCATAGAGTTTTACTCCTTGTAGTGCTGCGCTATCGTGCTTCCTGTAAAGCACATCAGGCATTCACTCTGCCTGAGAACTCATTAAGGCTAAACAACCTCTCACAGGATCTATTTTTTGCAGAAAATAATAGTAGACAACAGTGGTTGTAAGTCTGTAACCTCTCCATGCCACAGAGGACATGTACCCACTGTTTCTGATATTTTTTCAGTTAATGGTCCTCCCTTGAACCAAAAGCTAGATGCCTAGTAGATTTCTCTTTGAACTAATAGCATAAAACTTTATAGTAGCATTACAATAATATAATATCAGAATGCCTTCAAGTCTATTTTTCTTGCTGTGTCATCGACCAGTTGGCGCTTGAGGCTCTTGGTGAACGGATCCGCCAGGTTCTCCTGACTCCGAATATCAATCACTGTAATAACACATCTCTTGATGAGATCGTGTACTGTCCTGTGCTTTAACCGTACAGTCCTCTTTTTTGCATTGAAGAGGTCATTTGATGCCACCGCTGCAGTCGCCTGGTTGTTGCAGTATATCGGTATTGCCGGTATTTGCGTCCCAACCACTGAAAGATCATACATGAGCTTCCGAAGCCATTCTGCTTCCTCCGTTGCGATATCAAGTGCAAAGAACTCAGATTCCATGGATGACCGCGAGAGCATAGTCTGCTTCTTCGACTTCCACGATATAGCAACTCCACCCATTGTAAAAATAAATCTACCTGTGGACCTCTCGCTCTCCAACTCTGAGCACCAGCTGGCATCACTGAAACCTTCTACTACCGACGAATCTCCGATGTAGTGCAGTGCATATATATGAGTCTTCTTGAGATATCTCATAACCCGTTTCACAGCTTTCCAGTGCTCAATGCCTGGGTTGCTCGTGAAACGACTCAGCATTCCCACGACGAAAGCTATATCAGGCCTTGTAGTAGTAGTAGCATAAATCAAACTCCCAATAACGCTTACGTACTCCAGCTGCCTGACGCTTTTCCTCAAATTAGGCTTCAGCTTCATATCACACCTGTAAGGCGTATCGATCCCTGGAAGATCCTGATACCCGTAATATGTGATCATCTTCTCAATATAATAAGACTGTGACAGTGCTAGTCTAGTGTCTGTCCGGACAATCTTGATCCCTAAGATCACATCAGCTTCCCCCAAGTCCTTCATACTGAACTTGTTCGAGATGAACTTCTTTGCCTTCGTGACACAGCCCATATCCGTACCTAGGATTAGTATGTCGTCCACGTATAGACAAACGATTATACCTCTTCCATCAGCAAACTTTTTGTAAACACACTTGTCCGTCTCGCTGATCCTGTAGCCATTTGACCTACCTTGTCAAATTTCTCATGCCAGATCTTGGGAGCATGTTTAAGAGCGTACAAGGATTTCACCAACTTGCAGACTTTGTCTTCAAGACCCTTGACGATAAATCCCTCTGGCTGTAACATGTAAATCTCTTCGATCAGCTCGCCATTTAGGAAAGCCATTTTCACATCCATCTGATGTATCACCAACTTATGTATTGCTGTGAGAGCAATTAACATTCTGATGGTGGTCATCCGGACTATTGGAGCATACGTGTCAAAGTAGTCGATCTCCTGCTTCTGAGAAAACCCCTTAGCTACCAACCTAGCCTTAAAATTGTTAATAGTTCTATCTGCTTTCATCTTCTTCTTGAAGATCCATTTGCATCTGATGTGTTTTGCTCCTTCAGGAAGATCAACCAACACCCAAGTGTTATTTAAGGTGATGGAATCAATTTCATTATCTATCGCCTCCCTCCAAAAAACTGCGTCTCTGGTCTCCATCGCCTCATCATAGGTAAGCGGATTTGCTTCCACATGATAGGTGACAAAGTTATTTCCGAAGTCCTTCGGCCTCCTCACACGCTTAACTGACGGCTCAGCGAGTTCTGGTTCAACCGTTATTTCAACAACATCTTCTTGGACTAAATCTTCATTGAAAACTTCAGTTTCTTGCGCACCCTCATTATTCTCCAGAATGTCCGCAAGAACAATGTTCTTGTGCCTTGCAAATATGTCTTCAAAATATTCTGCGTCGCGAGATCCAATGACCCAAAAAGATTGTCTTTGTAGTCCTTGTTCCAAGCTTCTGAATCTTCAGATCTGGAAGCTTCACCTATGCCAGACACCCCTACACTCGAATGACATTCAAGTTAGATCTGACCATGAACCAGAGTTCATGAGAAGTAATATCTGAAGTTGCATGAGGCACTCAATTTAGAATAAAAGTGACCGTCAATGTAGCTTCTCTCCAATAGCACTTTGGAAAACCCGCAGTCAACATGATTGAGTTAATCATTTTTGTCAACGTTCTGTTCTTCTTCTCTGCTACTCCGTTTGATTGAGGAGAGTACGGAGCTCGTTGACAATTCCATGTTCTTTGCAGAACGATAAGAATTCATGAGACCGATACTCTCTACCTCGATCACTTCTTATTCTCTTGAGTTGTTGTCCAGTCTGCAGCTCAGTCTCGGCCCTGAACTCTTTGAACTTCTCGAATGCTTCGTCTTTAGCCTTTAGAAGATAGACGAAAGCGTACTTGAGAAGTCATCGATAAAAGTTATGAAATACTTCATCCCAGCTTTTGTAGAAAATTGTTTAAAGTCACAGATATCGGAGTGTACCAACTCCAGAAGATCTGTGCTTCGATTAATCCGATGAAAGGGTTTTCTTGTGATCTTAATTTGAGCACAAACTTCACATTTCTCTACCTTACCCCCACATTTGGAGATAAGTCCTAGACATTCTGTTTATTCGTTTACAATAAACATGTCCTAGCCTATTATGCCACAACTCAAGAGTATAAGCAGAATGAGTATTGCATTAACAACTTTGGACCGATTTACAAGCTGAATTTTAAACATTCCTTCGGTATAAAAAACTTTTCGAAGTATGTTCCCTTTTTGGACATCACCATCTGTCCAGCATTAATGTCCATCCTGAGACCTGCATTGCAGAGTAGGCCTCCCGAGATCAGGTTCTTTGTAGAAAATTATTTAAAGTCACAGATATCGGAGTGTTCCAACTCCAGAAGATCTGTGCTTCGATTAACCCGATGAAAGGGTTTCCTTGTGATCTTTATTTGAGCACAAACTTCACATTTCTCTACTTTACCCCCACATTTGGAGATAAGTCATAGACTAGACATTCTGTTTATTCGTTTACAATAAACATGTCATAGCCTATTATGCCACAACTCAAGAGTATAAGCAGAATGAGTATTGCATTAACAACTTTGGACTGATTTACAAGCTGAATTTTAAACATTCCTTCGGTATAAAAAAAACTTTTTCGAAGTCAGCATTGATGTCCATCCTGAGACCTGCATTGCAGAGTAGGCCTCCCGAGATCAGGTTCTTTGTAGAAAATTGTTTGAAGTCACAGATATCGGAGTGTCCCAACTCCAGAAGATCTGTGCTTCGATTAACCCGATGAAAAGGTTTTCTTGTGATCTTCATTTGAGCACAAACTTCACATTTCTCTACCTTACCCCCACATTTAGAAATAAGTCCTAGACTAGACATTCTGTTTATTCGTTTACAATAAACATGTCATAGCCTATTATGCCACAACTCAAGAGTATAAGCAGAATGAGTATTGCATTAACAACTTTGGATTGATTTACAAGCTGAATTTTAAACATTCCTTCGGTATAAAAAATATTTCCGAAGTATGTTCCCTTTTTGGACATCGCCATCTGTCCAGCATTGATGTCCATCCTGAGACCTACATTGCAGAATAGGCCTCCCGAGATCAAGTTCTTTGCGATAGCAGGTACTTGCTTCATACCCTGAAGCGTCAGAGACATCCTCGAAGTCAGCTTCAAAACCACCATCCCGATCCCGAGCACTTCAACTTGTGCCTGATTCGTCACCATAACAACATCAGAAGTTGGCGTGTAGGTGGTGAACCACTCCTTACTTGAACAGACATGGCAGGTGGCACACCATTGTCTACCTACCAGTCAGAGTCAGCCCCTACAGTAGTGACATGTGCAATCATTGCAACAACGTCAGTGATCATAGAAATCTTGCTAGGCTCACCTTGCTCTGATTGCTTGGTCTTCGCTTTGCATTCACTCTTGAAGTGGCCCTTCTTGCCACACTTGAAACAAGACATTTGAGACTTTGCCTTCTGATTCTTAAAGGAAGTCCCCTTAACTTTCAGATTGTTATGGTCCTTCTTCTTGTTGTGGAAAGCCACATTCTTTCCCTTGTGTTCCTTGGTATGAACCAAATTAGCGTTGGCCAATTGTTTGGACAGTGCGTCCACCTTCAGTTGAGCTCTCATTTGGTCCTCAACATAGACTTCCTACAGGAGGTCTTCCAGACTGATCTCCAACTTCTTCCTATGCATGTTTGCATAGAACTTGCTCCACCCAACGGGGAGCTTAGAGACGATCCCTTCAACAACAAATTTGTCAGGGAGGGGCATCGCCTCATCATCCAACTTCTGTCGTAGTTTCAAGAACTCCTTCACCTGCGGCAGTATTGACTTCTCATCTTCAAAGAACCACTTGTGATATTTTTCAACTAAAAATATCTTGCTTCGGTTCTTATCATCTTCGTATAGTTTCTCCAAAGACTCTCAAATCTCTCTGGCTATGTCTTCTTTGAATATGATTCTGCAAGGGATTCTTCTATAGCATTTAGGATCATAAGCCTAAAAGTACATAATCAACGTCAGAGAATTGAATATTGAGACTAACCTTCCTTTTTCAGATTTGATAGTGTTCACCATCAAATTGTTCTAACTTTGTGAAGTTAGAATTGATTAGCGAATCACGAAAGTTTTCCATCTTGCTTTGAGATTGTTAGTCCCGGGGCATAATTTTCGATAAAAACATGAAATATGAAACGATTGTAAAAATAACGTTTCGACGCAACACTTCAAAGAAGGTGCACAACAGAGATCCTTAGAGAATTCTGGGTTACGAAAATCTAAAAAAATTTGTAACAGCAGCAAACGAATGTAATTCTTCTAAAAAGAAGGTACAAATCGAATTGCTAGTAGCAGCAGTGATGGTCCACTAACAATTTCTGATTAGATCAGAACTGTTCTCGTTCAGAACGAGTTGAAGTGGATGACAGATGATGAAGTGGATGGAACAACAGCCTGCTGGGGTGAATGATCATCAGCGCTCAAAGCTTGATTCGCCCCACACGAACAGCTTCCATGAACCAGCAAGTTCGATGGAGAACTTTGGAACATCCGCTCTTCTGACTCGTCGGATGGCGCACGGACTCCTGCGTTAAGTGGCGCTGGTGCTCTGCTTCTCTTCTCTCTCAAACTCTGTGGAATTCGTGAAGAATGTGTTCTGAACACTTGTGTACTGAGAGAGAGAGAGAGAGAGAGAATAGAACCTTATATAGGCCCGCGCTGTAACTGTCCAGTTAGCAGAACGTTCAGGACGTGGGAAAAATCGTTCCGAACATGCTGTAACCGCTCAAATCGTGCACAGACACTATCTGAACCAACTGGCGTACAGCGCGTGCCACCTGCGCAACTTGCGCCATACATGCCACACGCGCACTGCACTACCTGCACACCTACGCAACACGCGCACCGGGCTACCTGCGCCACCTGCGTACCGCACGCACCCCGCGCCAACCGAACAGCTTCCATCCGCTACACACGAACAGCTTCCATGAACCAGCAAGTTCGACGAAGAACTTTGGAACATTCGCTCTTCTGACTCGTCGGATGGCGCACGGACTCCTGCGCTAAGTAACGCTAGTGCTCTGCTTCTTTTCTCTCTAAAACTCTGTGAAATTCATAAAGAATGTGTTCTGAACACTTGTGTACTGAGAGAGAGAGAAAAAGAGAGAATAGAACCTTATGTAGGTCCTCGCTATAACTGTCCAGTTAGCAGAACGTTCGAGACGTGAGAAAAATCGTTCCGAACGTGCTGTAACCGCTCAAATCGTGCATAGATACGATCTGAGCCAACTGGCGTACAACGTGTGCCACCTGCGCAACTTGCGCTATACACGCCACACGCGCACCGCAATACCTGCGCACCTGCACAACACGCGCCACCTGCGCACCGCGCGCACCCCGTGCCAACCGCCGCGCCAACTGCAGTGCCAACTGCTACACCATCTGGCAGCGCCAACTGACGCGTCATCTGGCCGCGCGATCGGACAGCACGAACTGGCACGCGAATCAAGCTAAGTGCAAAGTGCGCCAACAAAATGCCACATTTCGCCTCGTGAGCCCATGAGCCCGAGTCCGAGTCCGAGTCACTAAGTCCCTACGGGGCTTAGCTCCAACGGAAATTAATTTCCAAGCAAAAAGCTTAAGCTTTACCGTGGAGATTTAACCTTACCTCCTAGTAAAATCACCCACATGGTTACCTCCTTAGGGTCACCACCCCATGTGCATATTTCAACAACACATACCAAGTATATATATTGAGATACCTCATGATGCTTTTTCAATGTGGGACTAAACGTTACTAGGCATGTGTTGAGAGCAAGCTTTCTTCTCATGTTACAAAGGAAAAGCTCCAACAGTTATAACTTGTAACATTGTTTTAGCATTTGATATCTAACATGAGATTTTTCAACTAAAATAATGTTAGGTAGCACCGAAACTTTTACCAAACTACCATTCCTTACGAAATCGTATTTTCAAAATGTGTGTTCATCAGTAAAACACAATTTCAAATCATGCGATTTTTATAAAGAACACTAGTTTGGTAAAAAGGTTCAAAAGTACAGTTGTTATAATATTATTTAGATATTCGATATATGTAACATGAGACTTTCATCCAAAATAATATTAGGATGCTCTGAAACTTACCAAACTATCATTCCTTCTGAAATCGTGTTCTCAAAATGCGATTCATTAGTGAGACCGTGTTTGGGTGCGCTTGAAGTCGAAACCATGATTTCTACTAGTGAAACCGTGCGTTTTAATGTCAAAGAGGATTCTATTGCGGGAAGAAAGAACACAAGAAGGAAGGAAAGCTTGATAAAATTCTTACTCTCTCGAGGTCCGAAGCTTCGAAGCTCGGCAGCTTGAGCTCCTCGACGGCAACAAGAAAGTTGCGGATGTTCTCGAAGTACTGGTAAGCCGGCAGGGGCTGGATTTCCAGCGCGAGACCGGCCAACTGATTCACGACCACCTTCGCGACGATGCCGGGCTGGATCTTGTTGATGGCGTTGCAGAGCACGATGCCGCTCCGCAAGCAGGAGATGAACTCTTGTTCCGAGGGCTGAGGAGGGAGCCCGAGGGGCCCGACGGTGCTCTCGAGCCACGCAGCAGCCAGGAACCGCCTGCAAGCTGCATGGATTCCGAAGAAAGGACACAACTTTTTTTTTTTTTTTTTTTTTACCAAGAACATGAAATCAAGAAAAACCCAGAAGGAAACTATGCAAGTTATGGCGAAACCCAAATAAATTAGCACCAAATTTATAAATTCTTCTATGAAAGTTCCTTTCTTTGGCTTTCTTTCTATTTCAAGAAAATTAGCACCAAACTGAGCCAAAAAAAAAGAGAGAGGGAAAATTACCAGCTTCTTCTGCTTTTCTTGATGCCAGTCGGCTGTCGCGGAAAGAAACTCTGGATGGTTCCTCCATTCTTCTTCTTCTTCTTCTTCTTCTTCTTGATGGAGTTGATGGAGAGAGAGAGAGAGGAAGAAGAGAGGAAGAGTGAACTCTGAAAAAGAAGAGACTTGTTTTTCTTATGGGAGCACAGAAACCTAACGTTATAATATTACAATAAAAGAAAGGGCTCCGCTTTTTTGAATTTGAATCTGTAGGCCCTCTCGGACCAGAGTACCGTTAGGGTCTGATCCGGGCCGTCCGTTTTTGTTTGATCAGCTATTGATCACATTCATCGAGCCTACAAGAACATAGGATTAAACTCGGTCGAGAGGCTGATTGATAATTTTTAACTTGGCAAGAGCCTACAAGAACATAGGTGTTGGAAGTGGATCTTCTAGTAAATCTTTTGTTTTGGCAGCTCCTTTATCAATCATAATTTTAACTTTTTTTTGGGCGTGGGTGAAAGTTACATATAGCATCCTAAAATGCCAGTTTCTCATAATGTTCCGTCCTGCCAATACCTCTCATCTCATACATTTTCTATATCTGCATTAGATTTATTATATTACGAGATATTTGTATTACGAATCCAAATCCAAGAGTAAAAATGAAATATTTGAGTCATACATAATCTAGTAACACTCGACAAAGTGTTAGTAATAGGCGACACTTTACTAAATTGCTTGTCCTTTAATCATTCACCGGCTAGGACCAAAGTGTGATGCATGCGAGCTAGGTTTTGTCAGGGTCCATCTATCGTAGAAGAATGATGACATGAAAAAAAAATTGTTTTTTTTGGTGGGAAGAAGGGGGGGGGGGGGGTTCTTGGTCCTTTAGAACTTACTACTTTCAAATGGTTGGCCTTGGTCAAGTTTGTAGAAGTCGACCGATGGAGTAGAGTCGAAAATCATGTTAGATTTTCATCAGAATCGGACAAGTTGATGGCCGGAAATCCAATTGGCTATCTGATTGGTCAATGTTTTGATTTTTAGAACTTTGGGACAAAAATTCAATGAATTTTCTGTCAAAATTTTTTAGTCCGAGTTCAAGATCGTCATCTTCGTGTTAGTGGACACCACAACTAGGTGACATTCCTTGTAAGGGCTCAAGGTTTACTTTGAGTGATCTAATTTCATCTTGATACTCTAAACTTTTTCAATTTTTTAACTTGATATTCTATATTTTATATTATACAACTAAATACATCAACTATAATTATACAACTTGACACTTTAACATAGTTGACAAAAATATAAAATGACGAAAATATCCTTCAATTAATACCTCAATTATTATTATTATTATTATTATTATTATTATTATAACTCTAGGAGGGAATCCACGTCCCTCTTCTCCGAAGGGTACGTACTTGATCATAGCTTGGGGAAGAAGAGTATCATAGCTTCCAAGTTGCAACTCTTGCTGCGCAAATGGCTTCCGATCACCATCAACCTGTAATTTCCCTACCTTAATTTCGGAACATGAGAGTTTCCCGACCAACTTGATGCATGTAGGAATCCATTAATTGACAAAAATGGCACCAAGGCGCACAGAGAACAACCAGCAAGTCCTCTTTCCTGTTCTCCAGCTTTAGCAAGTTCTCAATCCCGGGACTGGTGAGGGGTGAGCAAATATCGACCGATACCGAAAAACCGACCGAATATCGATTTTAAGAAATATCGAAAAAATCGACCAAATACCGACCGACCCTCACCCCTAATTTTGGTCTTGAAAACACATTTTTGTTTATTGGGACGAAAAAATAACCATGTTTGACGGAGGAGGGTATCGACTTAAAAATATTCAATAGTTAAGGATAGTGATTTGTACAATATAAAAGTATAAAATTTCAAGTTAAAAAAATTAAAATAGTTGAGGATATCAAATTAAAATTAAGCCTTTATTTCTCTTGTAAAGGCTAATTGGTTAACTCTGGGGGTAGCAGAGCCTTGTTAGCAATCATCCGAATAAAACTTGTATTATACACGAATTTATTCGTACCTTTCATAAACTTATAATACTTGCGTATTTTTGACAGATCCAAATCAGTACATAAATTTTATGCATGCAAAATTTTAAACGTGTCCTATATAGGTTATTGAAAATTCGGCACAAAAAACGTGTTGGGAACTTGTTTACTTAACCAAATTTAAAAACATATTTAAGAATGTGAAGTTTCTAACCTCAATATTTCTATTTTTCGAATTTTTGACCGAATTTTTGAATGTATTTTATTTGCACTTAGCCGATTTATACTCGTACTTTTGCCGTCCTGAATTTTTTTCATTTGCCGAATTGCTAACATGGTAGCAAAGTTAACAAAATGATTGTAGTTATAATCCTATTGAGTTGTCACATTCATTTTTTTTCTTAGTAGAAAAAAAAAAGAAGATTGTGACCACAAATTTTGTGTGTTCTTTTGTTTGGTCTCGTAGCAGGTTGTGGTTTGTGCCTTTGTTGCGGGTGGTTGACACTTTCATATGCTCATTTTTCAACAATATGTCTACCATTTTGAGCATTTAGCTACATGTCTATTAACAAAACTATTTAGCATTGACATAAGCACTGAAACAAAGTTCTTGATAAGAGAGTGCACACTCTTAGATGTTAGCCCAATGATTACATCATATTTTTGAATATGGCTAATCAATTAAGTTTAACATAATGATGTCACTAATATTCATATACTCACTATCATGTTGCTACATACTGCAAATATTATTTTGCTCGTCTAACATATATTTGTAGACATGTAGTAAGCATGATCAAACCAGGACATATGCAATGAAGAATTAATGATGGACAAAAGACGGCGTCATACAAGAAGATTTTTCTGAACCGCCTAGCGACCTATCCGGGACCTCGCATCGGGGGTTCCGTTGCCCGGTCAGTGGACAAGGATCGAGGGGGCAGCACCTCCCATGGGGGTTCGGAGGCGAAGTCCCTGAAAGGTATTTAGATTTCCAGATCTGTTTATCTTTGGACGACTGCTGTTAAGGAAAAAGACGTCTTCAGGTCTACTCAAATATCAGAAGAAAGGCGGGCACTTGGTTTTCCTATCGTATACTCAGTCTGAAATTTTTAATTTATTGAGTCTAGGAGAATGTGTACGTTGAGTCGCACTGTGTCATCTCAACCCCTAGTCATATCTCTCCAAGCTCTACCATACAAACAGACCAATTCTTGAACCAAACCAAACCACCATAGCCCATTGAGAACTTCTGTCCCAAGGGAGACAGAGTTTGGGCCGAACTCTGCCCCCTGGTTTTTAGCACCCTAATTTTTAGGTCCTGCTTGATACAAGCTGTCCAACGTTCAAAAATTTGAATTCTTGGGACAGAATTCGGACCGAACTCTGCCTCCCCAGAGTAGTATAAATAGAGTTTGAACTCTCTCATTTTAAATTCTCTCTTACCTTCAAATATTCAAGCTTTCTAAGCTCTACTACTCCAAGCCTCATTCTTCCATATCTCCTAAGCCACAACTCTCCTTAGCCCAAAGAGCTTAGTGCGATAACAGCTAGAAGTTGTGTGCAAGAGTGAAAGAAAAGTCACTTGGACAATTCCAAGTTTCGCCTCTGTGAAGTTGAAAGAAGTTGGCGTGCTCTTCTGAGTAAAGGCACGTGGTTATACCATATTTCACAAATAGTGGATTTTAATCCTGAGCAAGATTTCTCAGGCCTGGACTAGTCCTCCACGAGGAAAACCAGGTTAAAACTGTTGTGTCTGCATATGCTTTTCTGATCTCTATTTATATTCCGCATTTATGCTCTGATTATATATTCTCTTGATAATTGCTTTCTGGACTTGGTATGGAGTTGAATTTTTAATTGGGTATTTTTGACACATACTCTATTTACCCCCCTCTAAAGTTGCTTCACGTACTTCAATTGGTATCAGAGCAAGGACTCTATTGTTAGGCTTAACATCCTTAGAGTAGATCCTTGTTTATTTGTGTATGGCATCGTATTCCTCCTCCTCAGATAAAGAAAGTTTTACTTCTAGTAGCATGGATAATCTGTTGGCCCAATGATTGTATCATATTTTTGAATATGGTTAATATATTAAGTTTAGCATTTCATTATCACTAATCTTCATACTATCGCTATAGCATTTTTACTTATACTTATACCTTTGGTTATATGTGCATATTGGTTTACATTTTAGTGATATGAGATTATCTATCTTAAATTTAATCGGGTTGCCAAAATCAAAACTATGTTCTTGATTGTGGTCATTCAATTAAGTTTTATCATTATGATATCACTAACATTTATGCTATCACCTTAGAACTTATACTTAAACTCAGCATTGTCCTAATGTGTATTAAACTTATCATACTTGCTACTATATATATTGCTTTGTTCGTCTAACATGTACATGCAGAAAAGCAATAAGTAAGATCAATATGGACATATGCAATGAAGAAATCATGGTGGACCAAAGACGACAGATCCCATAAGTTTTCTCTGAACCACCCGACGACATCTCCGGAGCCACGCACTCGGGGGTTCCGCTGTCCGGTCAGCGGACGGGGGTCGAGGGGGCATCGCCCCTCGTCAGGGGTTCGGGGGCTTCGCCCCTGAAAGGTATTCAGTTTTTACAAACTGGATATCTTTGGACAGCTGCCGCCAAGGGAAAAAGCCAACATCTATCAAGGAAAGAAGCCATGCCATGCCATCATCATTTCAAGACTCTGAAGGAGCCTACACCTGCTAAAATATTTCTGGAGTCTGCAATGAGTCTTAGGAATAATTGTAAATACAAGAAATGGATGGTAAAATCGAAAGCTAGGGTAGAAACCAGCCCAGGATCATTTTCGGATGAAAACTGGCATACCGACGGTATACCGGTCTATACCGACGGCATATCGATTTTGTTCACAAAAAGTTTCTGTCTACAAAATCGGCATACCGATGGTACACCGGTCCATACCGACGGTATGTCGATTCAGTAACGTTTGAAATTCCAACGGTCGAATTTCGAGCATTTAATGATCCCAACGGCTATATTTTTAGTCATTGCATTCCAGACCAATATACCGACGGCATGCCGGTCCATACCGACGGTATACCGGTTCGCTAACTGAAAATTTGCCTTTGGCTCTTTTCAATGCTTGGTTATAAATAGCCTTGAACCTCTTCATTCAAGGTTGATGCTTTGAGCCTAAAAATTTCTAAACCACCAAAGCCTATCCACAAATAACTCCACAAAGCTTTCATTTTCCATCCACAAATTGTGTTAGAGTTATTGAGTTAAAAAAATAAGATCTTCATCTTATTGTATAAGGAGATCAAAACCTATTATGAAAGGTTGAAGTTGGAGAGTCTTCGTATCCAAACTCTCGGTTAAAGTTGGAGAGTCTTCGTATCCAAACTCTCGGTTGAAGTTGGAGAGTCTTCGTATCCAAACTCTCCGTTGAAGTCGGAGAGGCCTTCGTACTAAAGCTCTCGTGTAAGAAGTTGGCGAGTTCTTCGGATCCAAACTCATGTGTAACTATTTACTCAAATAGTGGATTAAAGCCGGAGAGAGTTCCGGGACTGGAGTGCCTCTTGGGAGGATACCAGGATACATCGGGTGTCGGTATTGTTTTGCTTCTTCTCTTGCACTTATATTTTAAAATTGCCCATTAGCTTGTGCTAAGTGCTTGATTAGTTAGCTTGACCCTATTCACCCCCCTCTAGGGTTACTACATAATCATGTTTCTTTTAAATGCAGAAAATTCTCTAAGTGAAAATCTATGACTAAACAATCCTTAGAGATTCTTGAGGACTTTTATTCTACAAATGAAGAACTTTTAGAAAAGGTCATTCATTTAGAAGAATCTAATGAGTTTTTGAGAAATAAAAACAATGATTTATTATCTAGACTTGACTCTCAAAACTCATCTAGTGTTTCTTTAAAGAGTTTGAATGATTCTTTAATTTTGAAAATATAATCTCTTTCCTCATCAATAGAAGATCTTAAGAAGCAAGCACATGAGCTAATCATTTGCATGATTCTTCTATTGACTCTTTAAAGAAATAAAATAATGATTTTATTTCTAGAATTGCTTTATTTAAAAAAGAGAATTATGCTTCAAATGCTAAATTTGATTCTCTTACTTGTTTGCATGATAATTTGCTATTAAATCATGATATTCTTAAGACCAAATCCATGCATGCTCACTCTAGAGATATTCATCATTCTAGTATGTCACATGTTCATAATCATACTTATTCTGATACATGTGCACACACTAGTATTAGGTGCTTCTATTGTTCTCGCATTGGACACATGACTATAACTTGTCCTATTCGTAGGAGTTTTTCTACCAATACTAGAGTAAATAGTATATGGGTCCCTAAAGCTAACAAATGTGAATCCAAGTTTATTTGGATACCAAAGTCTTCGCATAATGTTGTAGGTGGAGCTACTTGTATCGGTTACAAAGCTCAAAGGTTATTTTTCAAGCAATTACACCAACACAAGTGTGGCCACTAGAGCCACTTTGGTAACATGCTAAATGATTCTCTTTAAGTGGTTTATATTTGTAGAATCTAGCATGTTTCTCTTGATGTCTTGCTACTAGCTCACATGGATATCCTTCAGTTATTTTTTATATGAATCAATGTGAGACATAATACTAGCATTCTTAGTTAATTTTTTTTATTATTTCGTTTATCTAGCACGACTAGTTACTTAGCTTAAATGATTAGTTCACACTATGTAGTTTATCACACATTTTCTATTACTGTGACACATTTATATATGTATGTTCGTTATTCTTAATCCTTATTTATAAAGCATGCATATCACTCTAGTCCATAGGACCTTGGTTTTGATTTGAGTTAATTTTAACTCTCCGTCTTTAAAAGTTTTGAGATAATTACTTCTTACCGGTTTCTCTTTAATATGTCATAGTTTACTTTAAATCGGTTTTTGTGAATATATGCACAAGCTTCTTATCACTTGATAAGTATATACTTATACTTCTTTTTAATCTTGTGCTTGTATAATATATTCATTATCGATTCTCATATTTTATTTTGATTATCCTCTTGAGAATCAATTATGTCTTTGCCTAATAAAGTTTATTTATACATGACTATATTTATCTCCATTTCTATGTAGTTCATGTATTTCTTATATTGATATCTATTTTTATATAAATATCTTTATGTGGGCATATGAGTTAAGCTCAAGTTTTATATTATTTTGAAGAGTATCTATTCATACTTGTGCTTACCTCATGCTTTAGCTATTGATTCCTTTGACCAAATTTGTGTTATATTTTCTTGAATCAATTAGCTTCCTCCTTAAAGCTTTTTTTTTTATAATATCTTCTTACCTCTTGGGTGACTTTATGGATACATGTCTTTTACTTGATTCTTGAATATTTTCATATGTGCCTATTTGATATATATATATATATATATATATATATATATATATATATATATATATATATATATATATATATATATATATATACACGATTCCAACTGTTGATATTTACTCATTCAATACCTTTAAGTTGGAATATTGAGAAAATGTTTATTAGTGTCTCGTTCATGACTTTTATGGAAGTTCTTTTAAGGATTGCATGGTTTTGTACTTGTAACATCCCAGAACCAGAATACTGGAGAGCGGGGGCGTACATAGCCAGCTACGTATATTGAAGTGCAACCTACCTCGCTATACGGTCACGGCTGTCTAGATACATGAGGGTTTCACTACAAGACAACAGTCTCCTATGGTCATGAACAAGCCTATTGTCTCAATCTCAAGCAAGCAATAATAGTTACAAGATGTCAGAGCACCAAATATATAATAGCAAGGCGTCCCATACATTACATATTGGATGATCATGAAGCTAGTCGTACAAAATGTCAAGACTAGCAAGAGTTCAGTCATACATGATCAACCCTAGGATCTGTCAATCATGTTACAGCCCGTAGGCAGATAGTAAATAAAGGTGCAATACGAGCTAACACGTGCTCGCCGGCTAAACGCCTCAAAAGAATAATTTTTACAATAAAGTGGGAGGACAAAAGAAACCCACTCGTTGCCAGGGTTACGCCTGGTGGTCACCATCTGGCTGGAAGACAGGTGGATCCTCTGGTGTTGCTCCGATATCTGGCCACACAAAACCAGCTGGGTCAGACCCCAGAAAGAGCAAGTGCCACAAACGAGGCTTCACTTAGGAACTAAAACCAGCAAATCACAGATAAATAGTAAAGGTAATTAAAAGATACTGATAATAACTGAGATAACAATAATATATTGAGCACGAAGAAACCATTTAAGCAGCCAGACTACAACCCTTAAACCAAACAAGGACCGGGGTTGCAGCCCTTCACCTGAATAGAAACCCGTCTCAATTACGGTTGATAAGGTAATAAGCCAACAAACGAAGAGAGGACACAGAACTGCTCCGGGAGCCAGGTTACAACCCTTAAACCAAACAAGGGCCGGGGTTGTAACCCTTCGCCTGAACAGAACTGGACCCCTGATCTTTATTGTGAAGGCCAGTATAAATAATCATGATATTGAAGTAAGGTAAAACATGACGAACATGGCATAGGGTTACAATAAGACAATAAAAGAAGAGAGGACACGAAACTGCTCCGGAAGCCAGGTTACAACCCTTAAACCAAACAAGGACCGGGGTTACAATCCTTCGCCTGAATCGAACTGGACCCCTGATCTTTATTGTGAAGGCCAGGCACAGTAAGCAGGATGATATATGATAAGATAACCATGAAACTATTTAGATAGCCAAGTTACAACCCTTAAACCAAACAAGGACCGGGGTTGTAACCCTTCATCTGAACAGAACCTGGTACCCCATCTTTTATCGATACAAAAAATCATGTCATGATGCAATTTGTACAAGATCATGATAAACTAGACTGGGCTGGACTCCATCCAATCAATCACGGCCAAGCAATAAGTATGGCTTGATACTTTTAACTAACTAGGGTTATCACAGGCCTAGTTACTAGCAAGATGCAATGAGATTATCCCAACAGCCACAAGCCCTGCAGACCATCCAGTTATCCAGGTCGAATATCCGTTTATGAAGAATGTAACACGTAACTGTGTGCTGGAAATGTGTCCTACTCGTCGGTAGGCTATAAGTCTACTGAATGCGCCCAGATAACGGGATTGCCTGTATCCGAAAATCTCTTCATGACTACTGATTCATTCTAGTTAATTAGCCTTAATCAATTTCAGTAGGTATCCCTGACCGTGGTACTCAGGGATCCCCATCCTAGACATGATGTAAGACAGTACCAGTTTATTTGTAAAAACACAATCGCCCACGGTGTCCAGGTCTTTCATACTTGTCATGTCAGACTAGCTGTCGTAATAGCATGTCATAATATATCATGTCAGTTGCTTGTCAAGAGTGCGCCACAGCGGGCCATTATCGTGTTCTATTCTTACCTTATCATGAATAAGAGAAACTTGCATAAAATAACTAGTGACATATTCTTGAAGCCAAGGAAAAGATCTACAACTTTCAGGTTGGAAGTTGGAGGAAATTTGGGCCACAATTCAGCCAAAAAGGACTTAAAACAGCCAAAACAGCCAAAATAAGCCCTATGCGGCTGCGACACTATTCATCCATGCGGTACTATTCATCTCATACGGCTGCGGCACTATTCATGTGGTACTATTCATCCATGCGGCTGCGGCACTATTCATGCGACTGCGGCACTATTCATGCGGTACTATTCATCCATACGGCTGCGGCACTATTCATGCGATACTATTCATCTCATGCGGCTGCGGAACTATTCATGTGGCACTATTCATGCGGTTGTGGCACTATGTCACGACCCGCACCCTAGAGTTAGGGCACAAGAACGTAGCAACGCCGAGCCTACGCCGCAGTGTCGGCGGTAGAACGCTGTCCTAGGTCTCAATGTATCTAACAGTATAAGACTAAACAGTTTATACTCCCCGAATGGGGGTGACATAGCAGAATGTAAACTCAATCACATCTAAGGTAGAGCATCATGGAAGATAGATAAAACATGAAATCCAAAGAGATACAACAGATAGAAGTCTAAGTGTCTAAGATACATAAACTCAGAATACATCTCAAAACTCAAATACAGTAATCCATAAATACATCTCAAGACAACTGAGAATAAACTATGAGCAAACCCTAGCTATCTATACAACCTCTACTGTCTCCTCTAGGCTAGCAGGCAACCTCCAGGCTATCTGTAAAATTTATCAACAGGTCCAGTCAGGACTGGAGCGAGCACAATACATCTCAACATGTCATAGCAGGAAAGGAAATATAATCATGCTAGAGAATAAAATACAGGATCTAAAGAAATAGCATAATGTAAAAGAGAGACTGTAAGTAAATATCTATGATATATATAAAGAGAGACAGTGCTAGTGATTCAGAGTACTGCATAAACATGTGAATGGCTAAGGACTGATTCATGATTACACTATTTGGAATTGATTCATGATTACACTACTTGGATTTATTCACATGTTCACTTATACTCCCCCATCCCCAATCAATACACAAGGATCCATTCAAGTTACGTTAAGATTCATGATTATACTACGTTGCCCATAAAGGGTGATTCATGAATTGATTCGTGAAGGCTCGATGATCATGAGGGTACATGAGTCACTAGCTGATTCCCGAAGATTCATGATGATAGAAGCATATGATACGTGATGTAAGTGAAACACACATGACAAAAGTATCTGATGCTCCCGAGAGGGATAACATCTCATGAAGGGATCCATATAGTACCAATCCGTGTTACCAACGTGTCAGCATCAAGTAAGATAGTCTAAAGCAGAAAATATAATCCTAAACATGATATAAAATGATCAGAGAATGTACTCGCCTGATAACCTGAACAGCTGATAAGTATAAGGGTCCAACTGAAGCCACAGAGTCCTATTTAAAGCAACACAGGTTACAAGGTGTTCAAGTTGTAATAAATAAATCTCTACAAACAATCTATTTTATTCTAGGTTCTTCTAAGTCTAAACAACTCTAGGTCAACTCCGGTCAATAATCTAGTCAAACTAGGTCAAGTGTTGACTTACAGTTGACTTTGGGTCAACTGGTCAACTCTGGTCAAACAGGGTCAATTCTAGTCTAATTATTAAAGATATAAAGTGCACTTCATTATTTGTACGTCGAAACTTACGACACGCAAATCGAGATGAGATGATCAACGGTAAAGTTGATAATCTCATTACAGTGATCCACGTGTCCATCTTGTCAATTTCAGCGATGTGAGATCACTGAAATTGACTGAGCTCAGTTTCGTTGTACTAATCCCGAAATACGAACATTATAAGAATTAATTAATAATTAATTATAAAAAGGTTAAACTCAGAGAAACTATCAACAAACATTGTCGGACGATGAAATAAACATCGCCAACGTGTCCAAAATGGTCAAATTAGCTAGGATAGCCTATCCATCGGTCCAATTTGGACACAAGGGCAAAAAGGTAATTTCGGGTCAAAACGGTGTCCGTGTCGGAGCCGTTTTGCACCGAAAAATGTGCAAGAAAACAAGTCCATAAAATATAGCAAATTATATATCCATGAAACCAGAATGACGATACGAACCCAACGGTATCTCCAGAATTGGATTCCGTTGACCCGATCTCAATTTGGTCCGTTGACCAGAACTTGGAATTCCGGTTTGCACGGAAATGCGTGCCAGAGCCAATGTTCTCAAAACTCAGCAAACTACATGTCAACGAATCCAGAATGACGATACGAACTCAACGGTATATCCAGAATTGGATTCCGATGAGCCGATCTCAAAATGACCCGTTGATTCAGATATTGGTATCCGACTTGCACCGAAATGTGCGCCGGGTCCAATGTCTACTAAAACGTAGCAAATTATATGTCAACGAGTCCAGAATGACGATACGAACTCAACGGTATATCCGGAATTGGATTCTGATGAGCCGGCGTCAAAAAGCCCCGTTGACCCAGAATGTGGGATCCACTTTGCACCGAAAAACGTGCCAGGGCCCACGTTCTCCAAATCTAACAAATTTTATATGAAAACATGCCAGAACAACGCCATGAGTCTAATGGTGGTGTCAGAAATGAAATCTGGAGTCCCGTATTCAAAAATAGAATTTTACAAGTTGGAAATTACGAATTCAGACGGCCAACTTTGGCGTCGAATTCAACCAATCAAACAAGCTCACAATGAAACAAAATTTGAGGGGTAGCAAGAGGGTTATACCAGCTTCGCACAGGAACTGGTAGCACACCAAATGGAGCTGCGGTGGAGGAGATACAAGCTGACGAAGTTGGCCCCGCAAAACTGTCCAAATTTAATATAATTTAAACGGTCAACTTTGGTGGCCGGTTTTGAGGCATCAAACGATAAAATCAACGGACGAAAATTGACATGAGTAAAGGTGGATATACCAAGATTGTGACGGAGCGAAGAAATCGCCGATCCAACGGTCGGATTTATGGGAAAACGTGCGCAAAGTTGTTGCGACGGAACACGATTTCAGTCTCGTTCCCAAGCTCGTCACGACGGGACGTCGTGCAAAACGCACGAATCGCCTCGACGGCGCATCCCGGAGGACGGTGGACGTCAGGGGGCTGTCCGCCTGAGCTCACCGAAGGGGGGGGCTGCCCACGGAGGGGGCCACGGCGGCGCACGGCGGCACGGCCACGACGAGCGGCGAGGGTGGCTGCCGCACAATGATGGAGGTGGTGGTGGCTCGGGCTAAGGTGAGGAGGAGTGGTCGTGGGCCATGGCGTGGAGAAGAAGGAGGAGAAAGGAGGAGGAGATGGAGTTTTGGTCGACGGTGGTGATGGTCGACGGCCGAGCTCGGCGAGGAGTGGTCGGAGCTCCGGCCAGGGAGTAAGGTCGGGTGGCCATGGGGTGCTGTGAGGAGTGGTGATCGGTTGTTGGTGTGTATGTTGGAGTTGGTTTTGTTGTAGTATGGAAAAAAAAACAATTAAGGAAGAGAGAGAGAGGAAGAGTAGTAATAATTGTGAGAGGGAGAGAGAAAAAGTTGGTCCTATCAAAGTTAGGGCCAGCCACATGCTAGAGGGGGAAAAATTTTGTCATGTAGGAAATTGAATGGGTAGGATTGAATGAGGGAAAATCAAGGGTGGAGATTAATTAGGGGGATTGGGTTTAATTGGGATTTAAAATTCAATGAAAGTTACACTCAATATTTGAAATATAAAAGCAGGTATTGAATATTATTTTTGGACGAGAAAAAGTGAGGATGTCATGATGGAGAGTAACATGGAGCTGGGCTGGACTCGGTGGAGCCGGATTGGGTCAAAACCGTACATTGTACAAAAATCAAATTAAAATTAGGTGTCGATGATCATGGGTAAATAAGTAGCACATGGGGATTCCAATAAATGGGGCACAAGTGTCGGACGGGTAGTAGGCTCAATGTGGGCCATGTCCATAATTAGGGCTGACAGGTTTTGGTCGACAGGGTACCCACAAATCAAGTTAGAAAATGAATGTGACGCCGTGGGGTGAAATAAAATCGGGTCACGTGTCAGGAAAGTTGTGCGAAGCAAATGGAGCACAAAATGGCGTATCTGAGTGGGACACGAAGGTCAAGGGTGAAGAGCGTCTCGAGTAGATCATCAATGAGAAGTTGGTTTTAAGAAACTGACTGGTCTTACGCTCCCAATTTAAAAGTCACGGTAACACGCTGAAAATGATCAAGGAAAAGAGTGGGAGAATCAATTAATGATCAAATGGTCTAATTCGACCCTAAGTTCAGCGAAGCAAAAAGAGCACAAGGGAACAAGTTTGAGTGGGACACTATATACCATCATGAAGGTAATCATGTCCACTCCAAAACTCGTGAAGAAGATTTCCAGAGTTGAACATCCCTGACACTCTAAATATCAATGGCACGGAAAAGTACACTTAAAGAAAAATAACAGAATAAATTATTTATTGAAACTAAATCAATCATAAAATAAAAAAAATAAAAAAATTAACCCAAAATTCAGGGTGCTCACACACTATTCATCTATGCGGCTGCGGCACTATTCATCCATACGGCTGCGGCACTATTCATGCGGTACTATTCATCTCATGCGGCTGTGGCACTATTCATGCGGCTGCGGCACTATTCATCTATACGGCTGCGGCACTATTCATCTATGCGGTTGCGGTACTATTCATCTATGCGGCTGTGGCACTATTCATCCATGCGGCTACGGCACTATTCATGCCGTACTATTCATCTCATGCGGCTGCAGTACTATTCATCTATGCGGCTGCGGCACTATTTATCTATGCGACCGTGGCACTATTCATGCGGCACCATTCATCGTCCCTGCCAAAATCAGGATTGATGAACATAGAAATGGCCAAAAATACTTTTGGCCATAACTTCCTCAAAATAAGTCTTAATCCAACTTTTCAAAGGTCTATTTTGGGTAAAATCAAATTCTCTACAACATGGAACAATCAAAATATGAAAATAATGAAGTTTAATAGATCAAAACCCAAGAAAACCGAAAATAATATAAACTTAGATCTACAAAAAAATATCCATCAAAATAAAAAATGCCAAGTTCTAAAGTATCTTAGAATCTCGTGAGGAAGACAATAGAACAACAAAAATAGAGTTTTTCCATGAAGCAAGTTGCACTTGCCTAAGCTTATCTTGGTAGGTAGAGAAGTTAAGAGGAAGAAGATGAAAAAATAAATAAAGAGTAAAGATGAGAGAGAAAGGGGGTTGGGTTTTAAATGATGATGGTGGTAGTAGGTAGGGGTTTTCTTTTGGTTCATGATGAACCCAAAAGCAAACCAAACCAAGCTAAACCGAACCAAGCTAAGCTATAACCAATGAAATGCCAAAATAACCATGCCAATGCAACATGCTAAAAAATGACTAGTTAACCATGACTAATAAAAATACGGACCCGAAATATGTACACGTATACGAAAATACGTAATACGGATTTCGAGGGTGACAACTCTACCACCTTAAAAGAATTATGTCTTCGAAATTTAATTAAAGAGACTAGAGGTGTCGGGACAAGTTACACTATCAGATGCAATCTACAGCTAAGCAATCAATCAAGCAATCAAATATGCAAGCAAGGATTCGAAGTGTAAGGCATAAGAACGATATTATACCTCACGAGTCAAACAGGTCGGGATATCGCGATCAGATATCATCCTCACGCTCCCACGTTGACTCACCCAAAGAGTGATGACCCCAAGCAACTCAGACTAACTTGATAGTCTTGTTCTTGAGTGTCTTCTCTCTTCGGTCCAATATAGACACGGGCCTCTCCTCATACGAAAGGTTGGTACCAACAACCAATTTCGAATGATCCACGATGTGGCTCGGGTCTGGGATATACCGTCGCAGTTGGGATACATGGAATACGTCATACACCTCACGTAGCGATGGTAGAAGAGCGAGACGATAGGATACATCTCCTACTCGCTCCAGAATGTCAGATGGCCCTATATACCTAGGACTAAGCTTTCCCCGCACGCCGAAACGAATGACGCCAGGGTTAGGCGAAATCCTCAGGAATACATGGTCGCCGACAGAAAACTCAAGAGGGTGCCGATGAGAATCAGCCCAATGACGCTGGCGATCTTGGACAACTCGAAGATGATCTCTGACTCTTCTGACCACCTCAACGGTCTGAGCAATTATTTATGGACCGAACATCTGCCTCTCTCCGATATCGTCCCATGCTAGCGGGGATCGACACTTCCTACCATACAGTGTCTCGAACGGTGCCATCTGGATACTAGCTTGGAAATTGTTGTTGTACGAGAACTCTACCAGGTGCAGGTGATCTTTCTACGAACCACCGAAGTCGAGTGTGTAAGATCTCAACATGTCTTTCAAGGTTTGTATGGTACGCTCTGACTGACCATTTGTCTGTGGGTGATATGCTGAGATGACCTGGAGACGAGTCCCCAAACTCTCTTGTAGGCTACGCCAAAAGTGCAACGTAAATCTAGAATCTCTGTCCGAGGTGATACTAACTGGTACACCGTGTAATCTGACAATCTGTCAGAGATACATCTCCGCTAGCTGAGCCGTCGACTGACCAACTCTGAACGGGAGAAAGTGAGCCACCTTCGTGAGCCTGTCTATGACAACCCAAATAGCGTCTCTGCCAGCCGAGGATCTAGGCAATCCAGTCACAAAATCTATGGTTATATGCGCCCATTTCCACTCTGGAATTGGCAATGGTTGAAGTAGTCCAGCTGGTCTCTAATGTTCAGCCTTAACTTGTTGGCAGACTAAACAACAAGAGACAAACCGGGCTATCTCCCTCTTCATGCCATTCCACCAAAAGTGCTGGCGGATATCACGGTACATCTTCGTGCCACCGGGATGAATAGAATACTGCGAACTGTGGGCCTCTGCCATGATCTCCTATCTGATATCTCCACTGGGTACACAAAGATGCTTACCATGTCAAAGTGTACCGTTTTTATGAATGCATAATTCTTGTCTTCGTCCCGCCTCACACTCTGCTCTGAGCCGCTGAAGCTTGGAATCTGCTGACTGTGCCATCTGGATCCTCTCGACTATAGTGGACTGAACTTGCATGCTGGCCATCAATGCCACACTGGAAGGGAGGACAACTTCTATACCCATCTTCTGAAGATCGGCTAACAGCTCCGGTTGTGCTGTTAGAAAATAAACTTCGGCTCTCCTGCTCAATGCATCGGCAACAACGTTGGCCTTCCCTGGGTGATACTGCAGGTTGACATCATAATCCACTAGCAGCTCTAGCCATCTCCTCTGACGCATGTTAAGATCCTTCTGGGAGAAAACATACTTCAGACTCTTATGGTCGGTGAAAATCTCTACCCTATCTCCATACAAGTAGTGCCTCCAAAGCTTAAGTGCAAACACTACTGCTGCCAGCTCCAAATTATGGGTTAGGTAATTTCTCTCATGATCATGAAGTTGTCGTGACGCATAAGCTATTACCTTCCCATGCTGCATCAGAACACATCCTAAACCTCTGCCCGAAGCATCATAATACACTGAGAATCCTCCGGTTCCATCTGGAAGCGTGAGAATAGGAGCCGTCATCAAGCCTCGCTTCAACTTCTCAAAAGAATCCTGACACTCTGCTGTCCAAGCAAACTGCATATCCTTGTGGGTTAACTGGGTCAATGGCGCTGAAATTCAAGCAAAGTCTGAAACAAATCACCGGTAGTAGCCGGCCAAGCCAAGAAAACTGCGAATTTCTGCCACTGTGCTAGGTACCGGCCATATTTCAATGGCCACGATCTTCTGGGGATCCACTTCAACTCCTCCTCGGGTGATGATCTGACCCAAGTACGAAATGCAATCGAGCCAGAACTCGCATTTACTGAACTTGGCATACAATTGGTGCTCTCTGAGAATCTGAAGAACCACACGGAGATGCTGCTCATGCTTCGCCTCACTCTGGCTGTAGACTAGGATGTCGTCTAGGAACACAATCATGAACTGATCCAAATAAGGCATAAAGATATGATTCATGAGGTCCATGAATACTACCGACGCATTGGTTGCTCCAAATGGCATCACAAGGAACTCCCATTGCCCATATCTCGATCTAAAAGCTGTCTTTGGGATGTCCTGCTCTCTGACTCTGATCTGATGGTATCCTGACCGCAAGTCGATCTTCGAGAATACTACTGCCCCCTTGAGTTGATCAAACAAGTCATCTATCCTCTGGAGAGGGTATCTGTTCTTGATTGTCACCGAGTTCAAGGTACGATAATCTACACATAATCTGGACGTACCATCCTTCTTTTTCACAAGAAGCATCGGGGCTCCCCAAGGCGATCCACTAGCACGAATGAATCCCTTGGTTCTGAGTTCTTCAATCATCTTGTACAATATCTCTAGCTCTGACGGTGCCATCCTGTAGACTCTCTCTGACACTGGGGCTGTCCCGGGAATCAAGTCGATGGTAAACTCGATCTCTCGCTCTGGCGGTATCCATAGAAGCTCTTCTGGGAAAACATCTGAAAACTCTTTGACTATCCGAGGTAACTGTACTACTGCTACTGCCATCCGCAACACTAGAGGAGAAGGTTCAACTTCGCCTCGGGAGAAGAAAAACTCCGGCTCGCCTGGATGCTAAAAATAACCCTGCCAATGTGGCAGTCTATCCTAGCATACTGGTCCTTCAACCAATCCATTCCTAAGACCACATCATAATTGGCCATCGGAAACTCTATCAATCTAGCGAGAAATTCTCTACCGCTAACTACGATCCGACACGAGGAAAATACTTTATCTACTCCCACAAGTCCGTTACCAGTAAGTATATTGAGCCTAACTGTAATGACTCGGGCTCCAGTCCTACCCGTGTCTCGAATCGTGCAGACATAAATGAATACGATGCACCAGAGTCAAATAATACTAAAGCTGGAAATGTGTTAACGAGAATGGTATCTGCCACTACCTCTCCTGGTGCTAATCCTTCTTCTCCTATGGTCAAGGCCAGCACTTGACCATGTCCTTTGGGTACGGGTCCCCTCTGCTAAAAATTCCTCTGCCTGCTCTGGATCAGGGCTTGGGCTTGGGCATACTGATACGATCTCTGCTGCTGGAATGCTTGGGCCTGCGTCGACAATGGCCTCGGAAATGGGTACTGCAGCAGCTGCTGCTGGACTGGGGCTGGTCCTCTAACCGAAGGACTAGAGAAGGCCGATGAACTCCCCATGTTCGGGCAGTTCCCAACCCTGTGGTCCGGGGTACCACAAACCAAGCACAAACCCTGTGCTCTGTGACACTCTGATACCACATGCCCTGGCTTTCTGCAGTGTGAACATCCCACTGCGGAAGACTGCTTCTGCTTCTGCTGCTGAGGGTGCATCGGGGCGAAATGCTGAATCGACGTCACTGAGGCCGTCCGCCTCGAAGCTCCAATGGTCAAAGCCCTGGCTGCCGGGGCTGGTGCTGATGACTGATTCATCTGGCCGTGAGATCGCTTCCGACCTCCGGTCCTATCCACGATCCTCTGGGAGGTATATTCATGCCTCCGGGCTGCCCTCAGTACTGCATCAAAGGTCTGATGCTCAAACTGCTCCACTGCCAATAGAATCTCCAGATGAAGCCCCTGCTGGAACCGCTGGGCTCTATCGAACTCGGTTGCTACCAAGGTGGGAGCAAACCGACTAAGCCTCGAAAACTCGGCCGCATATCCGTTGATCGTTCTGCCCATCTACTTCAGATTGGTGAACCTCGTCTGTAGATCGTACCGAGCTACAGCATCGAAGTACTTGGTCTAGAATCTTTCCCTGAATACTGCCCAGGCAATAGGGGCCACTAATCCAACGGCCTGCGTCGCCCACCAGCTGCGGGCAAGATCCAATAACTGCAGGCGCACCACGGCCACCTTCTCGTTCTCTGGAGTCCTAGCTGCTTTTAGAATCATCTCTGTGTCTTGAAGCCATGCATCTGCAGCGATCGCATCTTCACTGCCGTCGAAGAAGGGAGGGTTCAAGCGCTTGAAGCTGTTGGCCGCGCTATTACCCTGATGACCTCCTCTGGCCAAAGCGTCTGCCACCGCCTGGTGTAAGGCATCTCTTCGACGATCCTGGGAGGCTAATAGTAACTTGATGAGACCCACCAAAGTGCTATCATCAGGCTCTGCAGGCTGGACGGGCTGAACTGGTGGCTCTCCTCTAGTAGGCATGACTCTGGAGGCTACTCCTGAATGCTGAGCTTGATACCCAGGTTGCTGTTGGTCCACGGGAGGTGCTCTACCTTGTTGATCGGCAGGTCCAGGAATAATATCGATGAAGAAGACGACATAGAAAACAATAAGGAAGGACCAGGACAGATCAACGATACAAGCATGTGATCAGGTCAAGATTTTCAGGGATCAAGAGGATACGAGCAGAGATCAAAGGAAGAGTACTGATTGAGACATCTATTCGGTAAACCATCACATATCTTGATTTACAAGACCTGTATGGGCCACCACTAAAACCATGTAACTCCCCAGAACCAGAATACTGGAGAGCGGGGGCGTACATAGCCAGCTACGTATATTGAAGTACAACCCACCTCGCTATACGATCACGGCTGTCTAGATACATGAGGGTTTCACTACAAGCCAGCAGTCTCCTATGGTCATGAACAAGCCTATTGTCTCAATCTCAAGCAAACAATAATAGTTACAAGATGTCAGAGCACCAAATATATAATAGCAAGGCGTCCCATACATTACATATTAGATGATCATGAAGCTAGTGGTACAAAATGTCAAGACTAGCAAGAGTTCAGTCATACATGATCAACTCTAGGATCTGTCAATCATGTTACAGCCCGTAGGCAGACAGTAAATAAAGGTGCAAAACGAGCTAACACGTGCTCGCCGGCTAAACGCCTCAAAAGAATAATTTTTACAATAAAGTGGAGGACAAAAAAAACCCACTCGTTGCCAGGGTTACGTATGGTAGTCACCATCTGGCTGGAAGACAGGTGGATCCTCTGGTGCTGCTTCGATATCTGGCCACACAAAACCAGCTGGATCAGACCCCAGAAAGAGCAAGTGCCACAAAGGAGGCTTCACTTAGGAACTAAAACCAGCAAATCACAGATAAATAGTAAAGGTAATTAAAAGATATTGATAATAACTGAGATAACAATAATATATTGAGCACGAAAAAAACCATTCAAGTAGCCAGACTACAACCCTTAAACCAAACAAGGGCCGGGGTTGCATCCCTTCACCTGAATAGAAACCCGTCTCAATTACGGTTGATAAGGTAATAAGACAACAAACGAAGAGAGGACACAGAATTGCTCCGGGAGCCAGGTTACAACCCTTAAACCAAACAAGGACCGGGGTTGTAACCCTTCGCCTGAACATAACTGGACCCCTGATCTTTATTGTGAAGGCCAGTATAAATAATCATGATATTGAAGTAAGGTAAAACATGACGAACATGGCATGGGGTTACAATAAGACAATAAAAAAAGAGAGGACACAGAACTGCTCCGGGAGCCAGGTTACAAACCTTAAACCAAACAAGGACCGGGGTTGCAATCTTTCGCCTGAACAGAACTGGACCCTTGATCTTTATTGTGAAGGCCAGGCACAGTAAGCAGGACGATATATGATAAGATAACCATAGAACTATTCAGATAGCCAAGTTACAACCCTTAAATCAAACAAGGACTGGGGTTGTAACCCTTCATCTGAACAGAACCTGGTATCCCATCTTTTATCGATACAAGAAATTACGTCATGATGCAATTTGTACAAGATCATGACAAACTAGACTGGGCTGGACTCCATCCAATCAATCACGGCCAAGCAATAAGTACAGCTTGATACTTTTAACTAACTAGGGTTATCACAGGCCTAGTTACTAGCAAGATGCAATGAGATTATCCAAACAGCCACAAGCCCTGCAGACCATCCGGTTATCCAGGTCGAATATCCGTTTATGAAGAATGTAACACGTGACTGTATGCTGGAAATGTGTCCTACTCGTCGGTAGGCTACAAGTCCACTGAATGCACCCAGATAACGGGATTGCCTGTATCTGAAAATCTCTTCATGACTACTGATTCATTCTAGTTAATTAGCCTTAATCAATTTCAGTAGGTATCCCTGATCGTGGCACTCAGGGATCCCCATCCTAGACATGATTTAAGACAGTACCAGTTTATTTGTACAAACACAATCGTCCACGGTGTCCAGGTCTTTCATACTTGTCATGTCAGACTAGCTGTCGTAACAGCATGTCATAATATATCATGTCAGTTGCTTGTCAAGAGTGCGCCACAGCGGGCCATTATCGTGTTCTATTCTTACCTTATCATGAATAAGAAAAACTTGCATAAAATAACTAGTGATATATTCTTGAAGCCAAGGAAAAGATCTACAACTTTCAGGTTAGAAGTTGGAGGAAATTCGGGCCACAATTCAGCCAAAAAGGACTTAAAACAGCCAAAATAAGCCCTATGCGGCTGCGGCACTATTCATGCGACACTATTCATCCATGCGACTGCGGTACTATTCATACGGTACTATTCATCTTATGCGGCTGCGGCACTATTCATACGGCATAATTCATCCATGCGGCTGCAGCACTATTCATGCGACACAATTCATCCATGCGGCTGCGATATTATTCATGCGGCTGCGGCACAATTCATCTATGCGGCTGCGGCACTATTCATGCGACACTATTCATGCGGCACTATTCATCTTATGCAGTTGCGGTACTATTCATGCGGCACTATTCATCCATGCGGCTGCGATACTATTCATGTGGCTGCGGTACTATTCATCTATGCGACTGCGGTACTATTTATCCATATGGCTGCGGTACTATTCATGCAGCACTATTCATCTCATGCGGCTGCGACATTATTCATCCATGCGGCTGCGGCACTATTCATGCGTCACTATTCATCTCTTGCGGTTGTGGTACTATTCATCTATGCGGCTGCGGCACTATTCATGCGGCACTATTTATCGTCCCTGCCAAAATCAGGACTGATGAACATAGAAATGGCCAAAAATACTTTTGGCCATAACTTTCTCAAAACAATTCGAAATCCAACTTTTCAAGGTCTATTTTGGGTAAAATCGAATTCTCTACAACATGGAACAATTAAAACATGAAAATAATGAAGTTTAATAGATCAAAATCCAGGAAAACCGAAAATAATATAAACTTAGATCTACAAGAAAATATCCATCAAAATGAAAAATGCCAAGTTCTAAAGTATCTTAGAATCTCGCGAGAAAGAGAATAGAACAACAAAAATGGAGTTTCTCTATGAAGCAAGTTGCACTTGCCTAAGCTTCTCTTGGTAGGTGGAGAAGTTAAGAGGAAGAAGATGAAAAAATAAATGAAGAATAAAGATGAGAGAGAAAGGGGTTGGGTTTTAAATGATGATGGTGGTAGTAGGTAGGGATTTTCTTTTGGTTCATGATGAACCCAAAAGCAAACCAAACCAAGCTAAACTGAACCAAGCTAAGCCATAACCAATAAAATGCCAAAATAACTATGCCAATACAACATGCTAAAAATGACTAGTTAACCATGACTAATAAAAATACGAATCCGAAATATGTACACGTATACGAAAATACGTAACACGGATTTCGAGGGTGACAATACTTTACCTTGTTAAAATTACCGTACTTATTTGGGTATTTACCTTTCTTATACTTAGGATTTTTTGATTTTGATGTGGTTTGATGATACTGCATATATTCCTTTAAATCTAAGTTCTTAAAAGTAAAGAACACTTTAGGAACAAGCCGAAAGGATCCTTCTGTCACACATGTGTAAATAGCCTGAAGCGACACGGTATACTACTCTTTGGACTACCACTAGCTGGAAACCGGCCGCTACAGCTAACCCAAAGTGATCAATTCTTTATAGACTTAAGATTTATTAAGGTCTACTTGCAACCATTATCTAGTTCTGGATCCAATGTACTGTACCCAGTCCCTAAGTTCCAAAATACATCATCAAATCTAGTCCTATATTTTGAGCTATAAATATTTTATTATTATTGTCCAATAATATTTTTGTAGCATATGGGAATACATGTAATTGATATATCATACTTCTCACGTCCTTAGCTGCTATAGTTTGAGCTTATGTGTTGAGATTTTCTATTTCTAAATAATACACCTATTTCATAATGGCTATAATATTTTGTATTCTCTAGATCAATCTATTATTTCAGTATCTTGGGTTAATCTCAATACTTGGCAAAGAGATTTGTTCTATTATGTTTTCATGAACATCTCTTTTGTCCTTTACTTGATGAGAGTCTAATTCATTTAATGGCTATCTTATACTCTTATCCTTGCTTAATAAAGAGTATATAAATCATTTTGATCATTCAAAATGTATTACCCTTATTGTGAACTCTATGCTTAAGCATGTATCTTTAGTGTTAGTGACTTAAGATTTAATGAGCACATTTATCTTGTTAATGGCCTACCTCATTATTTTAATTAGTTATGTAGCTTGCTTATTTGCGATGTATTGTTAAGCTATATAATTTTTGTTCACTTTTACTTATCTAGCTATCCTCTTGAATTTCAATCTATATGTGATATGCTAGTTTCCAAAAACAATATTTATGAATTTTTTTGATGAGATTTGTATTCTATTTTAGATACATATATTTGGTCTCTAAAATTAGTTTGATAATTTTTTAAATCTTGTTTCGATTGAGGTTTATGATTCATCGCCTTAACTTCCTTCCATACTAGTTATTGGTAAGCATCTCCTAAATTTATCTCATCTTTGAGTCATAAGTTTATCGTATTATCATATTACATCTCTTTAGATTAAATCTGTAACAATTTAATGAGATTGACTCTTTTCCATCGATTTGTAAGATTTTTATTATAAATATGGATTTAGGATTTTCTCTTGATGAGATTCGTTGGATCATGTTTACTTTAATTGATAAATGATCCTAATAGTTGAGTAGTCCTATATTATCTAATTATGTGGTTATCAAGTCAATTTATTACTCTACTTTGAATACTCATGGATTATCACATATGCTCTTTGCTATTTGAACTTTATTGGTTTTCCATTTAGTATTAGCAAGGTTGGATTATTATCCGTTGATGGGTACATATGTGGTAAAAATATACATAGTCCATGCAAAGTAATAAATTGGTTAATCATTTCTCAATTAGATAATCATGGAGTGATAGAACTGGGAATTCCCAGGACCCTTACTTTGGTATGCGTATTGATAGATAGAAAGTTAAAAAGATTTAATACGTGTTCTAACCCTTCATAGGCAGAAACTAGGGTTCACGAATTATACCTGCGGTGGAAAGAAGACAAGTAGTTCCTGGCAATCTCGAGTGGACGACCCCAAGATCTTCTGCACGTATTCCTTCCTCGATTTGGATGTCGTATGGACGACGATCTCCCAACATTTTCTTCTCCTTGGCAGTCCTCTCTTTCTCTCCTTACGTGAATCATAAATTTAGAGAAAGCTTCAGATTTCTGATCAGTAATTTGGCGGCCAGAGAATAGAGGATATATATAGGCTATGGCAGGGACCATGAGGAGAAATTAGGGTTATGCCTCCTAACGGATCTGGATATCTCGTGTTCAGCCCGAACACATAATCCAGGCCTATTAACAATAGCTCGGTCCACTAATGAGCTATTGTTGCACTACCTCCCTAATTCCAAATTATTTTTGTGGGCTCCTTTTATTATATGCTCGTTTGGCTTCCCATATTACGATATCGAATGTCCGTCGATCAAATTAAGTTACTGACAACTATATTAATTCGACATATTTTATCCTTAAGTAGTATCGCTCAACATTATTTGTCATGTCGGATATAATCCACCTGCAGGGTTTACATGACAATCCTTATGAGCTCCTTAAGGGGACATCATCAACCCGATGTATCGGGACATGGATTCCATTTATAATCAATAGCCCATCATACATACAATATTATTACCCAATTCATAGAGGTTGTTGACCCATAATGAATCTCACTCTTTCATGAGTCAAAGTAATGCACACTGCATATACATGTTTGTTATTATATCCGGATTAAGAGAACAAGCATCCATAATAATGGAGGTGTTTTTTCTCTTATGTAGTCAGTACAAAAAGAACAACCTCAAGTGGTCATGTTTAATACACACAAAGTGTACTAGTGTAAACCTATAGTCAAGATAGATTAATACCAGATTACACTACAACCTTTCCAATAGATTGTCCAAGTCCATCTAGGTTGTGAACTATTTATATATTCCATAGAAAACTGATAATATGATCTTATGTGTGACACCACACACCATATTATCTACAATATAGAATATCAGACATTTGTATTAACACTTGCAACAAATACAATATGCAAACATTTGCCCATATGATTATCATTCAAAATTTAAGAAAATAAGGTTACTACAAAAGTGATGCTTTTAGTATATAACCCTAACAATCTCCCACTTATACTCAAAGCATTGCTTTTCAGTACTTATACTTAAAGTCATGATGCTACACATCTGACTCCCATTCCCTCAACATGACTATCAAAGCCTTAGCTAGTAAGCTTTTTATAAAGGGATTAACTAGGTTGTCGGCTGATGCTATCTTGATCACAGTAACTTTTCTTTCTTTACGAAATCTCGTATCAGGTGGTACTTGCGCTCAATGTGTTTACCTGTCTTATGGGCTCGTGGTTCCTTCGAGTTTGCAACTGCACCGCTATTATCACAATAAAGTATAATAGACTTAGGCAAACTAGGTACCACATCCAAGTCCAACAAAAAATTTCTGAGCCAAATCGCTTCTTTGGCTACCTCAGAGGCTGCCACATACTCGGCTTCCATGGTGAAATCAGCAATACATTTTTACTTGATACTCCTCCACATAATGGCTCTACCTCCCAAAGTAAACACATAACCTGAGGTAGATTTCCTGGAATCCCTATCTGACTGAAAATTTGAGTCCGTATACCCTAAGGGAACTAAACTATCTGCCTGGTAAACTAGCATATACTCTTTAGTCCTTTTCAGGTACTTCAAAATATGCTTTACTGTACTCCAGTGCTCTTATCCTAGGTTAGACTGATATTTGCTGACCATGCCTACGGTAAAGCAGATGTCTGGTCTCGTACATAGCATTGCATACATTAAGCTTCCTACTGCTGAAGTATAAGGAACTACTTTCATGTTCTCTATCTCTTTAGGTGTCCTCGGATACTGCTCCTTTGATAGAGCAATTCCATGTCTAAAAGGTAAGAAACATTTTTTAGAATTTTGCATACTAAAACGAGTTAGTACAGTATCGATATAGGAAGCTTGGGATAAGCCCAACATCCTTTTCTTGCGATATCGTAGAACTTTGATCCCAAGGATGTGACCTACTTCTCTCAAGTCTTTCATATCAAACTGTTTGGATAACCATACCCTTACATCAGATAACACCTTCTCATTATTTCCAATGAGCAAGATGTCATATACATAAAGTACTGAAAACACCACCATGTTTTTGTCACACCTTCTGTATACACATGATTCATCCTGACATTGATCAAATCCATAGGATTTATCACCTGATCAAAACATATGTTCCAAGATCTGGAAGCTTGCTTAAGTCCATAAATGGACTTCTTGAGCTTACAAACAATATGTTCTTGGCCCTTTTCAATGAACCCGTCTGGTTGCTTCATATAGATGTCTTCCTCAAGACTTCCATTAAGGAAAGCTGTCTTGACATTCATTTACCAAATCTCATAATCGAGATGAGCTGCAATAGATAAAAGAATCCGGATAGACTTAAGCATGGCTATTGGAGAAAAGGTTTCCTCATAATCGATACCCTCTCTTTGAGTAAAACCTTTTGCAACAAGCCGAGCTTTAAAGGTTTTAACCTTACCGTCTGATCCTCTTTTTCTCTTATATACCTACTTACATCTAATGGCTTTTACACCAACGGGTGGTTCTACAAGCTCCAAACCTAATTGGAATCCATAGATTCTATTTCAAATATCATTACTTTTTGCCAAGACTCTACATCTTTATCTTGGAGTGCTTCGTTGTAGGTACATGGATCAAAATCTTGTTCCTCAGGGACGAAGTCTGATGACTCTCTTAAGAACATATATCTATCATGTTGTATCACAACCCTTCTACTACGACGAGGCACTATCGGTTGTGGTATAACATTTTTGACACGTTGTGCAGTTAATTATGGTTCATACTTTTATACTGTTGGTACTGAAGTTTTTGGTGTCTCACCTCTCAGTTCTTCTAGAAGAACTCTACTTGTTGGTTTATGGTTCATTACATAGTCTTCCACTAAGAATTGGGCATTGGTGCTAACAATGACCTTTTGATCCTTAGGACCATAAAATAAACCTCCTTTCGTTCCTCTTGGATAGCCTACAAACAAGCGTACTTCTGTACAAGATTCCAACTTATCTGCTTTCCCATTCAGCATATGTGCTGGACTACCAAATTCGAACATGTTTCAGACTAGGCTTGTAGCCTCCCTTCCCGGAATTTTTTTTTAATTTTTATTATTATTATCTATTTAATTTAAATAGTGATTTAGAAATTTTTTATAAATAATTATTTTAATTAATTATTACGGTAGATAATTTTAGCCATGGTTAGGAATTAGAGTACCAGACGTCTAGGAATCATGACACGGATAGTGCAGTGACATGCTTTGACTGGTGTTTAACCATGGTAGGGGAATGCCAAGCCATAGGAATGTCCTAACTAAGAAAACCATGCCAAGTTGCGGCTTGCCCCTATAAAATGATTTAATTTAGTTTTATTATGATTATGACTTTTTAGGAGACCCGGCGAGCCCGGACTTGACCCGAACCAAGTCAAAGCTCATGTAGGCAATTAGTGCATCCAATGACCCATGTAGCCATATTTTATGTGTGTACCAATATTTTGTATTTATTTCTAGAATTGATGAATATTTTCTAAATGCGGGTTATAAGTATAATATAGGGTAGTATTATTATTATATGGCATTTTTGGGTTGTTGTACGATTTCTTTTGTAGAGCAGCTGAAATATAGGAATAATGTATCACCCAATGCCATACCTCTTGTTAGTTAGTTTAGTATGAATTAAGTTTACTACTAGCATTATTGTTGTTATTAAATGATTTGTTAATTGTGAAATCCTCGACAAAGTATTTTAGTTATATGTTTTTATATGTACATATCACTGTAAACGAACCTACACTATGAATATAAAATATTATGATTTGTTTAGAGTTATGGAGGTTATATATAAATATACATGTGTGTATATATAAATATATAGAGGGGCATATAAATATAGAAAATATTCATTCATATAAAGGAAATAAAATATATAAAAGGGGAAATCAAATAAGGAGGACAACATCCAGGCCCAGCCCGAGCTAGGCCAGCCCGAACCCAGCAGCCCATGGATGATGAGCCGAGCTTTCAATCCAAACCCCACCGCAGCAACAAACCACCAGACCGAGAGCCTTATATATACGAATGACAGTAGAACCCGAGAGATATAAACCCTAGCCGAATTATTCCACCACCCTGGCGCCACCACAGCGCCGCCCCAGGCGACGTGCACGCCTGCACATCGCCGGCAACCGGCCAGAGCGCCGTCGCGACCGTCGCGCGCGCGGAAAACAGGTGGCAGAGAACAGCAGTAATGGCATGGAGGAGGCTGACTTCGCAGCAAGCTCGCAACCTACCCACGCGACGTGTTTCCGATCCGATTTTGCAGCTTTCGGAGACAGTGATGATGACTTTGACTTTATGGCGTACCAATTGACGGTATCTTATTGGTTCTCCGTACAACCCTCAGGCAAGTATATCTTGCCTCCCTCTACAGTTTATTTACATGCATATTTATATTATTATACAGTTTTACTAGTTGATTATTTATATGTGATTTGTATATCATGCCTGCTAGTTTATATATAGCCTTGTTTATAATTAGCTTTGTAGTTTATTTTGGATTAGTTTTCTCGTGTATCGTGATTGGGTCGTATCGTGTCATCACTTGTACTTGGATTGAGTCGCATCGTGTCATAGGATTGAATAAGTCATATCGGAACTGCTTTACCTCCTTGTCTTAAAATCTTGAAGCTAACCTGCGAGTCCACATTAGGGACGAGGGTTAGTAGTTATGCTAACTTGCGAGCCCACACCAGGGACGAGAGTTAGTAAGCTAATCTGCGAGTCCAGACCAGGGACGAGAGTTAGTAGTATATGGTTCACACCTGCGAGTCCACACTAGGGACGAGGGTAATGCTAGCCTGCGAGTCCACACCAGGGACGTGGGTTAGTAGTATATGGTTCACACCTGCGAGTCCATACTAGGGACGAGGGTGATGCTAGCCTGCGAGTCCACACCAGGGACGAGGATTAGTAGTATGTGGTTCACACCTGCGAGTCCACACTAGGGACGAGGGTGATGCTAGCCTGCGAGTCCACATTAGGGACGAGGGCTAGTAGTTGTTCAAACCTGCGAGTCCACACTAGGGGCGAGGGTTTTAGTATTCGATTGGTTATCCGTTGACATCGTAATATCGTGTTCTCTTGTTCTTCTCTAGCAGTTCGTTTAGGCATAGTGGATATTCCAGTCGTGTAAAGTCGTATTTTCGTACTGATTGGTCTTTTCTCGTTTATTTCCTGTATTTTCTTTATTGCATGATAAACTGCTAGATAGACATGTTTTTATGTATCTTGCTATGTCCCCTGAGGACCTGATGATCTCTTCAGGTTTAGTGAGTGCATGGAGATAGCTATTAGTTCTGGATGACGGATGGGATGATACGCTTGCGGGATTCAGGTATCGTATTGCATTTATTATCAGCTCGTGCCTTCATACCTTATCATGAGATATCCTGTTTCCTGTTTCAATTTAGAATCTTGTTACTTTATTAGAGTCTTATCGGACATATATGCTAGTGGGCTGCAGACCACGACCCATACTTGTTCATTCTTGATTATTATTCTTATTGTGGATTGAGGTATAGATTTGTTTGCCATGATTTGACAGTATACCATAGCCTTGACAGCATTTACGTATTCGAATCGGACTGGAGTCCGTTTGATATGTAGCTGGCTTGCTCACGAGCTCGCGTCCGAAAAGCGAGTGCGGGTCGTGACAAGTTTTTTTGGTAGCCCATGCAGGTCAGAGCATATCGTACCGGTTACGTTACTGTACTGGTACGAGCCTGCGCAACTGACTAAAGCCTTAGAAATCTCAATCCACACTGCCTTGAAAATTTCCCTAGAAATTCTCTACGTCCTTGAAAACTCCATAATTACTCTCGATTATACTTCCTTGCTTTCCGTGCCATTGGTTCTCGTCCCTTCCTATTTCGGGGTGACGAATAATCGTGCTGTCTAGGATTCACCAGAAATTCTTAAATTATAGTATAATATTGCCTGATTATTGAGTTTGGTCGTTTATAGATAGGAGGGATTATAGATGCCATACACCCTAGGTATCTGTTGGTATAATTGTTAGCAACTAGTTAGAAGATTATAAAGTTTTAGTGACCATAATTTTGAGGAGTAGGGTGACCAAAGGTGGGTGGAAGTCCTAAAGTATTCAGAGTTATAAAATGACTAGAGATCAAAATATTTTGGAGGAATTAAAGTTGAGGAGGTTAAAGCGATAGTAGATTTTGATTTTTGAGGAATAGTTATGAATTAGAATTTCGAGGACGAAATTATTTTAAGGTGAGTAGATTTGTAGCCTCCCTTCCTGGGATTTTTTTTAATTTTTATTATTATTATCTATTTGATTTAAATAGTGATTTAGAAATTTTTTATAAATAATTATTTTAATTAATTATTATGGTAGATAATTTTAGCCATGGTTAGGATTTAGAGTACCAGACGTCTAGGAATCATGACAGGGATAGTGCAGTGGCATGCTTTGACTGGTGTTTAACCATGGTAGGGGAATGCCAAGCCATAGGAATGTCCTAACTAAGAAAACCATGCCAAGTTGCGGCTTGCCCCTATAAAATGATTTAATTTAGTTTTATTATGATTATGACTTTTTAGGAGACCCGGTGAGCCCGGACTTGACCCAAACCAAGTCAAAGCTCATGTAGGCAATTAGTGCATCCAATGACCCATGTAGCCATATTTTATGTGTGTACCAATATTTTGTATTTATTTCTAGAATTGATAAATATTTTCTAAATGCGGGTTATAAGTATAATATAGGGTAGTATTATTATTATATGGCATTTTTGGGTTGTTGTACGATTTCTTTTGTAGAGCAGTTGAAATATAGGAATAATGTATCACCCAATGCCATACCTCTTGCTAGTTATTTTAGTATGAATTAAGTTTACTACTATCATTATTGTTGTTATTAAATGATTTGTTAATTATGAAATCCTCGACAAAGTATTTTAGTTATATGTTTATATATGTACATATCACTGTAAACGAACCTACACTTTGAATATAAAATATTATGATTTGTTTAGAGTTATGGAGGTTATATATAAATATACATGTATGTATATATAAATATATAGAGGGGCATATAAATATAGAAACTATTCATTTATATAAAGGAAATAAAATAGATAAAAGGGGAAATAAAATAAGGAGGACAACATCCAGGCCCAGCCCGAGCTAGGCCAACCCGAACACAGCAGCCCACGAGTGATGAGCCGAGCTTTCAATCCAAACCCCACCGCAGCAACAAACCACCAGACCGAGAGCCTTATATATACGAACGACAGTAGAACCCGAGAGCTATAAACCCTAGCCGAATCATTCCACGACCCTGGCACCACCACAGCACCGCCCCAGGCGTCGAGCACGCCTGCACATCGCCGGCAACCGGGCAGAGCGCTGCCGCGACCGCCGCACGCACGAAAAATAGGTGGCAGAGCACATCAGTAATGGCATGGAGGAGGCTGACTTCGCAGCAAGCTCGCAACCTACCCACGCGACGTGTTTCCGATCCGATTTCGCAGCTTTCGGAGATAGTGGTAATGACTTTGACTTTATGGCGTACCAATTGACGGTATCTTATTGGTTCTCCGTGCAACCCTCAGGCAAGTATACCTTGCCTCCCTCTACAGTTTATTTACATGCATATTTATATTATTATACAGTTTTACTAGTTGATTATTTATATGTGATTTGTATATCATGCCTGCTAGTTTATATATAGCCTTGTTTATAATTAGCTTTGTAGTTCATTTTGGATTGGTTTTCTCGTGTATCGTGATTGGGTCGTGTCGTGTCATCACCTGTACTTGGACTGAGTCGCATCGTATCATAGGATTGAATAAGTCATATCGGAACTGCTTTACCTCCTTGTCTTGAAATCTTGAAGCTAACCTGCGAGTCCATATTAGGGACGAGGGTTAGTAGATAAGCTAACTTGCGAGCCCACACCAGGGGCGAGAGTTAGTAAGCTAATCTGCGAGTCCACACCAGGGACGAGGGTTAGTAGTATATGGTTCACACCTGCGAGTCCACACTAGGGACGAGGGTGATGCTAGCCTGCGAGTCCACACCAGGAACGAGGGTTAGTAGTATATGGTTCACACCTGCGAGTCCACACTAGGGACGAGGGTGATGCTAGCCTGCGAGTCCATACCAGGGACGAGGGTTAGTAGTATATGGTTCACACCTGCGAGTCCACACTAGGGACGAGGGTGATGCTAGCCTGCGAGTCCACATTAGGGACGAGGGCTAGTAGTTGTTCAAACCTGTGAGTCCACACTAGGGGCGAAGGTTTGAGTATTCGATTGGTTATCCGTTGACATCGTGATATCGTGTTCTCTTGTTCTTCTCTAGCAGTTCGTTTAGGCATAGTGGTTCTTCCAGTCGTGTAAAGTCGTATTTTCATGCTGATTGGTCTTTTCTCGTTTATTTCCTGTATTTTCTTTATTGCATGATAAACTGTTAGATAGGCATGTTTTTATGTATCTTTCTACGTCTCCTGAGGGCCTGATGATCTCTTCAGGTTTAGTGGGTGCATGGAGATAGCTATTAGTTCTGGATGACGGATGGGATGATACGCTTGCGGGATTCAGGTATCGTATTGTATTTATTATCAGCTCGTGCCTTCATACCTTATCATGAGATATCCTATTTCCTGTTTCAGTTTAGACTCTTGTTACTTTATTAGAGTCTTATCGGACATATATGCTAGTGGGCTGCAGACCACGACCTATACTTGTTCATTCTTGATTATTATTCTTATTGTGGATTGAGATATAGATTTGTTTGCCATGATTTGATATTATACCATAGCCTTGACAGTGTTTACGTATTCGAATCGGGCTAGAGTCCATTTGATACGTAGTTGGCTTGCTCACGAGCTCGCGTCCGAAAAACGGGTGCGGGTCGTGACAAGGCTTACGCCTAATCTACAGCTCTGTGGGAGTAAGAGATACTGACTTAGAAGGAACCAAGTTCAAAATATAAGTTGTAGTCTCTAAGGCATATTTCTAAAACGAATCTGGTAAATTCGAATAACTCATCATTGATCTAACCATCTCCATAAGAGTTCTATTCCTTCTTTCGGCTACACCATTCTGCTGGAGCATTCCAGGTGTAGTCAATTGGGATGTAATTCCAGCCTCTGATAAATAATCCTTAAACTTTCCAAAGAGGTACTCGCCACCACGATCTGATCGTAATGACTTGATACATTTTCTGTGACGTTTCTCCGTTTCAGTCTTGTACTATTTGAATTTCTCAAAGCACACAGACTTACGACGCATTAAATAAATGTATCCATACCTTGAGTAATCGTCAATGTCACTACCACATTTCTAGTTTGAGGGTATTTTTGTCATTTTTGAGGTTATTTGAATTTATTATAATTTATTTGAATTTATGGGAATTTTTAGGATTTATTTTGGAATTGTTTGAAGGATGATTGACTAGGTTGACTAGCATTGACCTTGGTAGGCTAACCTAGAAGCTAACCTTAGTTGTGTTGGACTTGGTTAGGTCATGTAAACCTAGTTAGACTAGAGTTAACCTAGGGTTTAGTCATTAAACTCAAGTTAGACTAGTTAAGTCATAAGCCATGACTTATGGTTGAACCATTAATTAACAACTTGGCACATAGGAGCCCAAAGCCCAACCCACTAAGCTAACCCTAACCCTAATCCATGTTGGCCGGCCACATACACTAGCATTGGGAATCCCCCCTATAAATATTCTCCTCCATTAGGGCTAGCCTCTTTAGGAAAGTTCACATTAGAAAAAAAGAGAGGTAAATCCCATCTTCATTAATTTATAGAAAATCCATATTAATTCCTTTTTAATCCAAACAAATTGCAATAGGTTCTAATTAGTGTGTTCTTGCTGTTTGTGGAGGTTATTCTCAGTTTGTGTGCAATTTGAAGAAGTTTGCTAGCAAGGAGAACCCTCCATTTGAGGTTTTTCTTGCATTTGGACACTAATTGGTAAATCTATATAAACACCATTAAAGTTCTAGTTTATTTGCATGATTGGAAAGCCCCAGGTCTATCCTAACTGTAGGTATGCCTAGACCTAGATTTCGTGTCCCAAATGGACACGTATCAGTCCTTGTATGTTAGTATTTGATGAAATATCCCAAAGGACATTTTGACCTAATTTCAGGAATCTAATTGAATGGTTTTATTGTCCTATGTGTTGCTTATGGATTTCTGTGGGACTGAGTAGGTTTTAGTGTTGTGTCGTTTTGGGATCGGGACAGGAACACGCGGGTTGACTCACTGCACACGCTGCCGTGCTATTCGGGGGCTGTACCGGACACGACACGCGACCAATGGACACGAAACTTGACACACGCCTTGGGGCAGTATCTGACACGCCATATGTCAAGTTTCAGATGACCATGTGGCGTGTCGAGGGAGAAATCATCATCGTACTGGTTTGCACTGACAGTTCAGTCGGGTTTTTTGCGCACTGATACGGTCTGTTTGACACGACACAGGGACACGTCGACCTAAAACAGGGTGACACGTGGGTAGCCCTATGAGTGGAGAACCTAGATTTGTGGACACGTGTCTTGGTTTGGTCTATGTTGTGTACACGACACGCGTGCACACACGCACGAGGCAGTGCACTGCTGTGCAGTGTCCAATGTGCTGTTTTGGGTTTCTGTGATGTGGACACGCCGTATCCGGCTATGGTGGACACGAATTGGTCTGTATGACACGTCCACATATCTAGGATGTGTTACCAACCATTTGATTTACATTTTAGGATGTTTTAAACCATTAATTCCTAATTTCCCCTAAAAATCATGATACTTGGTATCATGAAATTTCCAGTTTCAATATTTGACTTTTGGCAGTCTATTATACCTAATTAATACTGTTGTTAGCATGGTTTAAGTCCCTAATATGGCTCTCGTATATGTAATCTACTTGTGTGTCGAGTTTGGGTTATTTTGGTTGGAAATTGGTTTCAAAATGGGGCTTTGAAGTTTGTAGTGTAAAAACTGGAACTGTTGTAAAATAATGATATTGGTTTCCTTTCCTTCATTGTTTGCTAAACTACCTACAGTCCTTTGAATCACACACAGGCCACCCTTAACTGTCACACAGTTCACCTTTTACCCCTCTCTACACACATTGACAATTGTTCACTTTTTTTCTGTTTAGGATATCACATGTCACACTTTAGCACATCACACATACTCTATTATATTTTCTGTCAAAAAACTGAGGATTGAATGATGATTTCAATGTGAAAAACTGATTTTATTCCAAAAACCTGAGAACATAATCCTAAGGCTGGAAATTCCTAAGTATGCACATTGCCCATTTCCTAATTTCTATGTTCTTGTATATATATGTATATACATATATAGGAGATGCACATATGTATCCTATATATTATATATATATATGTGTATTATAATTAGAGATATGTATTGATATATGTATATATATAATATAAGTATGTGTGTGTAATGTATGTATGTATATATCTATATAATGTATAGTGTAATGGTATCACATATATGTGTATGTATCTATATATATATATATATGTATATGGTTACCCTATTGTGTGAAATGACTTGTGGTGTCTTGGCTTGAGTTGTGGTGCTAGTATAGGGTTGTACAGCCTTGGGTAGTCTTAACAGACTAGTATAGGCTAGTTTGACCTAATTTAGACTTGTTAGACCTAGCTTGACCATAGTTGACCTAGGTTTGACTTCTTGGTTGACCAGGGTTGACCAAGAGTTGACTTTGGCCTAGATTGACCTAGATTCATCTAGAATGCATTGAATTGCATCTTGTTATCATTTTAGACTTGTTGTGACTTGTGCTGTTCTGATTAGGAGCCAGACACCTCTCATCGGACAGAACATTTCATCCGGACACTCAGATACCAGGCGAGTACATTCTCTGATCATTTCATATCCTTCTTAGAATTATTTTTCTACTTTAAATTACCTTACTTGATACTGTCACGTTGGTCACACGAATTAGTACTATATGTATCCCTTCTTGAGATATTATCCCTTCAGGGAGCATCGGGTACTTCATGTTCTGTGCGTTTCACTTACATGGCGTATCGCTATGCTTCATTGGTTCATTGAATCACTTGTGACATGTACTCTCATTATTACAGAGTCTTTTATGAATCCTCCCATTTATTGGGCTTCCTAGAATCCTTATTTATGGGACTACCATGTACCACCCTTCGGGGGCTATTGCATGGAATCATAACATAATCTGGCTGGATTCTTGTGTATTGATTGGGGGTACGGGGAAGTAGAAGTGGACATGTGAATAATACCCAAGTAGTATCTCATCAGAATCATTCCGTAGTGTCTCATCAGAATCATCCTATGCCATTTGCATGTCTATATTGTACTCTGACTCACTAGCCACTGTTAGTCTCTATTTATAGTAGATATTTCTATTAAAGTTCTCTCTCTGTTTACATACTGCATTTCCTTCAGTACCTGTATCTTACTTTACTGCATGATTATATTTTCTAACCTGCTATGAAATATTGAGATGTATTGTGCTCGCTCCTGTCCTGACTGGACCTGTTGAAAATATTACAGAGGACGAGGAGGAGGCCTGTGTGGATACCTTCTATGGGGCAGCCCTAGACGACACTTGTGAGCAGGACTCTCAGGAGGACCCAGCTCTAGTTGAGGACATTAACCCCATTGCCTATACTAGCTTAGTTAGGCCTTATCTTACTTATGTTGTCTTGAGATTAGTTTAGTTAGACTTTATTTCTGTCTTGAGATCTGGGTTGTATATATTCTTTCATTTTCAGCAGCTGAGACTTGTATTTTGGATATTTGCTGAGATGTTATCTTAGACTATTTTGATCTTCTGTATTTCCTTTGAGTTCTATATCATATCGTGCTTCTTCTTCCTTAGTTGTGATTGAGTTTATTTACTGCTATGTCACCCCCATTCGGGGAGCATAAACTGCTTAGAATTATATTGTTAGATGTTGTGACCTAGGACAACGTTCTACCGCCGACATTACGGCGTAGGCTGGACGTACCCACGTCTCGTACCCTTACTCTAGGGTGCAAGTCGTGACACATTTTTAGTGGTGGCCCATGCAGGTCAGACTAGAAGTGTAGTGGTATTCGAACCAGAGTATCACTACAGCCTGCAGTAGGATATAGGACATTAGTTTTCAAGGTACTCAATCACATTAGGAAAAACTCTTTTATTGCCATCTAAATCCTTATTGTCAGCTGATTCTTTTGAATTTTAACTGTCCGCCTTTGTTATATTGCTTCTTTCTCAGAAATTGATACTCTTGTTGGTCTGTCTTCAGGATGGTAGAGACTCGGTCGCAGCGTACCATTCATGGGGATGCTATAGAGGGGACTGCTACCTCTTAGCCAGTACAGCAGGGCCAGGAGACTGCAGCTCCTGCCACCTTTGTTCGTATTGAGACTCCAGCAGCAGCAGCAGCAGGGGGTATGCCTCCACCGGCTCGGAGGTAGGACCCAGTCATCGCAGAGATGCCTTTCCAGCAGTCGTCGCCTACAGGATACGTGGATGCGGTACAGATATTCGCCTACTTCCAGCAGTTCATGGACCGACAGCAGGCTCGACAGGACATATGCATGGAGTTGGCCCTTACAACGGTCGCACCTCGACCAGTGGTTCAGCAGCCGAGGACACCGGGGATAGAGCAGTTCCAGAAGATGAGCCCCAGAGACTTTCTGGGGACAGAGGGGATCCTATATGCTGATGAGTGGATTGAGCATATAGAGAAGATCTTCCGCCTGGCCCGAATACCGACAGATCTCCAGATTGAGACAGTAGCTAGCCGGATACGAGATCTTGCTTGCACCTGGTATCAGTCAGACCCCAAGGTGGGGGTAGCTGGGCAGACTTGGAAGGAGTTTAAGGGCTTCTTCAAGAAGAAGTTCTTTCCAGATTCAGCGCTTCGAGCCTTGGAGTCACAGTTCGAGAGCTTGGTTCAGGGGAGCCTGTCAGTGGAGGAGTATGCTGGGGAGTACGGCCGCCTCGGCAGATTCGTAGAGGGCTTGAGCGAGACGGCGAAGGCCCAGAGGTTCCGGAAGGGTCTGGTCAAGGAGGTCAAGTCCTTGACCAAGGGCAACAGGGATGCCACATTTGAGAAGATCTTGACGGAAGTCTTATTGGCAGAGGATGATCTTGAGCTTAGGCTCAAGAGGGGGCGAGATCCAGTTGGGGGCAGCAGCAGCGGAGGCCAGGCCAAGAGGCCCCACTTTCAGCACCAGCAGCCGAGACAGTTCCAGTCGCAGCCAATCCAGCAGAGGCCAGTTCACCAACAGCAGCAGCCAAAATAGTACCAGCAGGGCCAGAGACAGGTGATCACTTGTGCTTACTGCAAGAAGCCCGGGCATGTCACCAATGAGTGCCAGAAGAGGCTGGGCCAGTGCCTAGTGTGTGGTTCAGCAGACCACCAGATGAGGGAGTGTCGCATAGCACGAGCAGCTCAGGGAGGAGGAGTCAGGGCTCCAGCAGGCCAGCAGAGGGGATCAGCCCTGCCGACACAGCAGCAGAGATTTGTTTAGCATCAGCAGCAGGCCAGGGGAGGCCAGCAGGGGCAAGCTTTCGCCATGGCGGCCGGGGATGCAGAGGCGATAGAAGGGCTGATCGCAGGTTCAGTTCTTCTCGACTCCAGACCAGCTTTTACATTATTCGATTCCGGTGCTTCGTATAGCTTCATATCAGTATCTTTTGTGATTAGACACGGTATTATAGCTGAATTATTGCCTAGGACTTATAAGATCACGACCGGGGGTGGCATTATCCTCGTACGTGATGTTTGTAAGGGTCAGAGTGTTGTTTTGGGAGGCCGTGAGTTGGAGGTGAGCCTGCTCGTAATGCCGTTTGCGAACTATGATATAGTACTCGGTATGGACTGGTTGAGCAGGCACCACGCCAGCATTGTTTGCAGAGGGGGTAGAGTTCTCTTTAGAGTGCCGGGGGAGCCAGAATTCGAGTACTCCAGACGTCAGGCGGAGCAGAGCAGCGGAGTTTTCTGCGGGGTCTCGGTTGAGGAGCAGGCGATTCCATACCCCTTGATAGCAGAGTATATGGATATTTTCCCAGAGGAGTTGCCAGGATTGCCACCAGGCATAGACATTGAGTTCTCGATAGACTTGGTTCCAGGAGCGGAACCCATCTCCCAGCACGTCTATCGGGTGAACAATAGTGAGTTGGTGGAGCTGAAGAAGCAGGTGGATGAGCTGCAGGACAAGGGCTTCATCCGTTCGAGTTCGTCGCCATGGGGTGCACCAGTATTATTTGTGCCGAAGAAGGATGGGTCAGTACGGATGTGTATTGACTATAGGGCACTCAACAACCTCACGATCAAGAACAGATATCTACTGCCGCGGATCGACGATCTTTTTGACCAGTTGAGCGGAGCTCGGATATTTTCCAAGATTGATCTAAGGTCAGGATATCACCAGGTGAAGGTAAAAGGGGAGGATATTCCCAAGATCGCTTTCAGGATGCGGTACGGGCAGTTTGAGTTTTTGGTTATGCCGTTTGGGCTAACCAATGCACCAGCAGTGTTTATGAACCTAATGAACAAGGTGTTCCACCAGTACTTGGATCAGTTTATGGTGGTGTTCATTGACGACATCTTGGTATATTCCAAGACTGAGGAGGAGCACAAGGAGCATTTGAGGATAGTGCTGGAGATTCTCAGAAAGGAGTAGCTTTATGGGAAGCTCTCCAAGTGCGAGTTCTTCTTGGACCGGGTGAAATTTTTGGGGCATATGGTGACTGGAGATGGTATCTCAGTTGACCCCAAAAAGATCGTAGCAGTTGAGGCATGGGCAGCGCTGACTTCAGTGGCAGAGATCAGGAGTTTCCTGGGGCTGGCAGGATATTATCGGAGATTTGTACAGGATTTCTCCCGGGTTGCAGAGCCGTTGACTCGGTTGACCCGGAAGGATGCTGAGTTCATTTGGTCAGAGGAGTGTCAGGCAGCTTTTGATAAGTTGAAGAAGCGGCTTACGACAGCTCCGATTCTGACATCACCTTCAGGATCAGGTGGATTCACTATTTATAGTGATGCTTCAGGGAAGGGGCTGGGTTGTGTATTGCAGCAGCACAGGAAGGTGATTGCCTATGCTTCCAGGCAATTACGTCCCCATGAGAAGAACTACCCTACCTACGACCTGGAGTTGGCAGCAGTGATTTTTGCTCTGAAGTTGTGGAAGCACTATCTGTATGGGGAGCGGGTAGAGATTTTTACAGATCGCAAGAGCTTAAAGTATGTGTTCACTCAGAAGGAGTTGAACATGAGGCAGCGCAGATGGCTAGAGTTGATGAAAGACTTCGACATATCACTTCAGTATCACCCAGGGAAGGCCAACATGGTTGCCGATGTCTTGAGTAGGTATCCGACAGCCATGTGTTTGACCATGGACCGTCACTTGCTTGCTGATTTGGAGAGCCTTGGGATTGAGGTGATTGTGCCCAGGGTACAGATGCAGATATGGGGCATGCAGATACAGTCAGACTTGATGGAGAGGATCAAGGCGACACAGTTTGAGGACGTTGCTCTGCGGTGTCTCCGAGAGAAGGTTCGAGCAGGATTGCTGGATGGAAAGTTTTTTCTTGCAGAGGATGGTGCCTTGAGGTACAGTTCCAGGTTATGTGTGCCCAGCGGAGAGCTCAGGGAGCAGGTTTTGCAGGAGGCCCACAGATCTCAGTACTCTATACACCCTGGTGCCAACAAGATGTACCGAGATCTGAGGGAGCATGTTTGGTGGTCCAGGATGAAGCGGGAGGTAGCTCGCTTCGTAGCTAGGTGCTTGGTCTTTCAGCAGGTCAAGGCAGAGAGGCAGAGGCCCGGTGGATTGTTGCAGCCGCTGCCCATTCCCGAGTGGAAATGGGAGTATATCACTATGGATTTCATATCTGGACTGCCGCGTACACCAGGAGAGAAAGACACGATTTGGGTCATCGTTGACAGGTTGACCAAATCGGCCCACTTCTTGCCATTCAAGGTGGGTACGTCTACAGAGAGGCTTACAGAGATGTACATACGGCAGATAGTCAGGATTCATGGGGTTCCGGTCAGCATCGTCTCAGATCGGGATAGTCGCTTTACTTCCTATTTCTGGAGGAGTCTGCAGACCAGCTTGGGCACTCAGTTCAAGTTTAGTACTGCATACCACCCCCAGACAGACGGACAGTCAGAGAGGACTATTCAGACACTTGAGGATATGCTGCGGACGTACGTCCTGGACTTTGGAGGTTACTGGGAGGATCATCTACATTTGGTGGAGTTTGCTTACAACAACAGTTTCCAGGCCAGCATTGAGATGTCACCTTTTGAGGCTCTGTACGGGCGTAGGTGTCGTACACCCTTATCTTGGGATGATATTGGTGAGCGAGCTTTACTGGGACCAGAGATGGTTGTTGACGCAGCCGAGAAGGTGAAGCTCATCAGGGACAGACTTTGCATGGCGCAGGACAGACATCGGTACTGGGCCGATAGCCACCGGAGGCCCTTGGAGTTTGAGGTACAGATTAGAGTAGGAATTAGATTTAGGGTTTGTGTTTTTAATTTTGATCATGTTTGTTTATCATAATTAATTGAGACCTTGCTTGTGATTAGGTTGGAGACCAGGTTTTCTTGAGGATATCTCCGACTCGTGGTACGATACGTTTTGGTGGAGGCGGGAAGCTTAGCCCGCGCTTCATCGGCCCTTTCGTTATCAGCGGGAGAGTCGGTGACGTGGCATACATGATAGACTTGCCACCTGCACTAGTGGGGGTCCATAATATATTTTATGTATCATAGTTGAGACGGTACGTGGCTGACCCTAGCCATGTGCTCGATCATTCGGAGATTGAGGTTGGACCTTCTCTCAGCTATCCAGAGCAGCCAGTGGAGATACTGGATCGACGGAAGAAGGTTCTGAGGAACCAGGTGATACCTTTGGTTCACATAGCATAGAGGCATCATTCTCCAGAAGAGTCTACCTGGGAGCGGGAGGATGAGATATGCGAGCGATACCCATATCTTTTTGGACCATGAGGTATACTTTCTATCATTCTCATCAGTTGCATTTCGCCTTTCAATTTCGAGGACAAAATTCTTTTAAGGAGGATAGATTTGTCACTACCACATTTCTAGTTTGAGGGTATTTTTTCATTTTTGAGGTTATTTGAATTTATTATAATTTATTTGAATTTATGAGAATTTTTAGGATTTATTTTGGAATTGTTTGAATGATGGTTGACTAGGTTGACTTTGACTAGCATTGACCTTGGTAGGCTAACCTAGAAGCTAACCTTAGTTATGTTGGACTTGGTTAGGTCATGTAACCCTAGTTAGACTAGAGTTAACCTAGGGTTTAGTCATTAAACTCAAGTTAGACTAGTTAAGTCATAAGCCATGACTTATGGTTGAACCATTAATTAACAACTTGGCACATAGGATCCCAAAGCCCAACCACTAAGCTAACCCTAACCCTAATCCATGTTGGCCGGCCACATACACTAGCATTGGGAATCCCCCCTATAAATATTCTCCTCCATTAGGGCTAGCCTCTTTAGGAAAGTTCACATTGGAAAAAAGAGAGGTAAATCCCATCTTCATTAATTCATAGAAAATCCATATTAATTCCTTTTTAATCCAAACAAATTGCAATAGGTTCTAATTAGTGTGTTCTTGCTGTTTTTGGAGGTTATTCTCAGTTTGTGTGTAATTTGAAGAAGTTTGCTAGCAAGGAGAACCCCCCCATTTGAGGCTTTTCTTGTATTTGGACACCAACAGGTAAATCTAAATAAACACTATTAAAGTTCTAGTTTCTTTGCATGATTGGAAAGCCCTAGGTCTACCCTAACTGTAGGTATGCCTAGACCTAGGTTTCGTGTCCATTTCGTGTCCCAAATGGACACGTATCAGTCCTCGTATGTTAGTGTTTGATGAAATGTCCCAAAGGACATTTCGACCTAATTTCAGGAATCTATTTGAATGGTTTTGTTGTCCTATGTGTTGCTTATGGATTTCTGTGGGACTGAGTAGGTTTTAGTGTTGTGTCGTGTCGGGATCGGGACACGAACACGCGGGTTGACTCACTGCACACGCTGCCCTGCTATTCGGGGGCTGTACCGGACACGACACGTGACCAATGGACACGAAACTTGACACACGCCTTGGGGCAGTGTCTGACACGCCACGTGTCAAGTTTCAGATGACCACGTGGCATGTCGAGGGAGAAATCATCATCGCACTGGTTTGTATTGACTGTTCAGTCGGGTTTTTTGTGCACTGATACGGTCTGTTTGATACGACACAGGGACACGTCGACCCAAAACAGGGTGACACATGGGTAGCCCTATGAGTGGCGAACCTAGGTTTGTGGACACGTGTCTTGGTTTGGTCTATGTTGTGTACACGACACGTGTGCACACACGCACGAGGCAGTGCACTGCTGTGCAGTGTCCAGTGTGCTGTTTTGGGTTTCTGTGATATGGACACGCCGTATCCGGCTATGGTGGACACGAAATGGTCTGTATGACATTTGCACATATCTAGGATGTGGTACCAACCATTTGATTTACATTTTAGGATGTTTTAAACCATTAATTCCTAATTTCCCCTAAAAATCCTGATACTGGTATCCTGAAATTTCCAGTTTCAATATTTGACTTTTGGCAGTCTATTATACCTAATTAATACTGTTGTTAGCATGGTTTAAGTCCCTAATATGATTCTTCTATATGTAATCTACTTGTGTGTCGAGTTTAGGTTATTTTGGTTGGAAATTGGTTTCAAAATGGGGCTTTGAAGTTTGTAGTGTAAAAACTGGAACTGTTGTAAAATAATGATATTGGTTTCCTTTCCTTTCCTGTTTGCCAACTACCTACAGTCCTTTGAATCACACACAGGCCACCCTTAACTGTCACACAGTTCACCTTTTACCCCTCTCTACACACATTGACAATTGTTCACTATTTTCCTGTTTAGGATATCACATATCACACTTTAGCACATCATACATACTCTATTATATTTTCTGTCAAAAAACTGAGGATTGAATGATGATTTCAATGTGAAAAACTGATTTTATTCCAAAAACCTGAGAACATAATCCTAAGGCTGGAAATTCCTAAGTATGCACATTGCCCATTTCCTAATTTCTATGTTCTTGTATATATATGTATATACATATATAGGAGATGCACATATGTATCCTATATATTATATATATATATGTGTATTATAATTAGAGATATGTATTGATATATGTATATATATAATATAAGTATGTGTGTGTAATGTATGTATATATCTATATAATGTATAGTGTAATGGTATCACATATATGTATATGTATCTATCTATATATATGTATATGGTTACCCTATTGTGTGAAATGACTTGTGGTGTCTTAGCTTGAGTTGTGGTGCTAGTATAGGGTTGTACAGCCTTAGGTAGTTTTAATAGACTAGTATAGGCTAGTTTGACCTAATTTAGACTTGTTAGACCTAGCTTGACCATATTTGACCTAGGTTTGACTTCCTGGTTGACCAGGGTTGACCAAGAGTTGACTTTGGCCTAGATTGACCTAGATTCATCTAGAATACATTGAATTGCATCTTGTTATCATTTTAGACTTGTTGTGACTTGTGCTGTTCTGATTAGGAGCCAGACACCTCCCCTCGGACAGTACATTTCATCCGGACACTCAGATACCAGGCGAATACATTCTCTGATCATTTTATATCCTGCTTAGAATTATTTTCCTGCTTTAAATTACCTTACTTGATACTGTCACGTTGGTCACACGGATTAGTACTATATGGATCCCTTCTTGAGATGTTATTCCTTCAGGGAGCATCGGGTACTTCATGTTCTGTGCGTTTCACTTACATGGCGTATCACTATGCTTCATTGGTTCATTGAATCACTTGTGACATTTACTCTCATGATCACAGAGTCTTCCATGAATCCTTCCATTTATTGGGCTTCCTAGAATCCCCATTTATAGGACTACCATGTACCACCCTTCGGGGGATATTGCATGGAATCATAACATAACCTGGCTGGATCCTTGTGTATTGATTGGGGGTACGGAGGAGTAGAAGTGGACATGTGAATAATACCCAAGTAGTATCTCATCAGAATCATTCCGTAGTGTCTTATCAGAATCATCCTATGCTATTTACATGTCTATATTGTACTCTGACTCACTAGCCACTGTTAGTCTCTATTTATAGTAGATATTTCTATTAAAGTTCTCTCTCTGTTTACATACTGCATTTCCTTCAGTACATATATCTTACTTTACTGCATGATTATATTTTCTAATATGCTATGAACCGTTGAGATGTATTGTGCTCGCTTCTGTCCTGACTGGACCTGTTGAAAATATTACAGAGGACGAGGAGGAGACCTGTGTGGATACCTTCTACGGGGCAGCCCTAGACGACACTTTTGAGCTGGACTCTCAGGAGGACCCAGCTCTAGCTGAGGACATTACCCCCATTGCCTAGACTAGCTTAGTTAGGCCTTATCTTACTTATGTTGTCTTGAGATTAGTTTAGTTAGACTTTATTTCTTTCTTGAGATCTGGGTTGTATATTCTTTCATTTTCAGCAGCTGAGACTTGTATTCTGGATATTTGCTGAGATGTCATCTTAGACTATTTTGATCTTCTGTATTTTCTTTGAGTTCTATATCATATCATGCTTCTTCTTCCTTAGTTGTGATTGAGTTTATTTACTGCTATGTCATCCCCATTCGGGGAGTATAAACTGCTTAGAATTATATTGTTAGATATTGTGACCTAGGACAGCGTTCTACCGCCGACACTGCGACGTAGGCTGGACGTACCCACGTCTCGTATCCTTACTCTAGGGTGTGGGTCGTGACAGTCAATAAATGTGACAAAATATTCAAAGCCACCTCTAGCTTGGATAGTCATGGGTCCACACAAATCAGAATGAACCAATTCTAACACATCTTTGGCCCTACATCCCTTTGCCGTAAAAGGCCTTTTAGTCATTTTACCTTCCAAGCAGGATTCACAGACTGGTAGTACGTCCACTTCCAATGAACTCGAAGGTCTATCTTCAACCAACCTTTGAATCCTTCTTAGGTTAATATGCCCCAATCACAAGTGCCAAAGATATGTTTGGTCATACAAGAAGGTTCCTTTCTCTTATTTAAGTTAGATGACATATTATTCATTTTCATAAGTTGTATTGTGGACAAAACAGGATTAATGACATACAGATTATCAACTAATGCACCAGAACAGATAAAATATTTATTCTTTCTAATAACAATATTGTCATTAAAATAAACTGAATATCCATCCTTAACTAACATAGAAACAGAAATTAAATTCCTTCTAGGTAAAGGTGCATAAAGACAATCTCTCAATGTCAAAGACTTATTTAAATTTCTACCAAAAGATAAAGTAACATCTCCTAATGCAACGAGCTCTACTTTTGTAGCGTCACCCATGAACAATCATATCTCTCCATCACTGAGCCACATAGTTTTCTGGAACCCCTGCAATGTATTGCAGACATGATTAGTGGCTCATGTATCTACATACCAGGTGCCGGTAGATAACATCGCTAAACATGTTTCAACTAGTAGTAAATGAGATATACCTTATTTGTTTCCTTGTTTGAGAAGTGGACAGTCAGTCTTCCAATGTCCTGACCCTTTGCACTTGAAATATTTGCCTTTCGGTTTTTTCACAGCGCCTTGAGGTCCCATACCCTTCTTTGCTGAGTTTGTCTGTTTTTGAATGTTATTCTTTTTCTTACCGCCTTTTGTCTTAGAAGCAGAAGCCTTTTAGAAACAAAAATATAACCACTCTGCCTAAAGAGAGATTCAGCATCTTGTAGCTCTTTTACAAGTTCTGTCAAACTATACAACCTTTTGTTCATGTTGTAATTAAGGCAAAAATTGTCAAAACCTTTCGACCTAGGATTCCCTATCGATTTTAGCTCCAAGGATGTTCGTCTCATTCAGATGACCCATCATCTTGAGAACATGATCCTTTACTGGTGTACCCTCAGCCATTTTTGTATTCATCAAACACTTTATAGCAAACTGCCTAGCTGCTCTACTCTGATGTCCGAAGAGTTACTTGAGGTTATACATCATGTCATAAGTTGTGGCCATGGCCTGATGCTGATGTTGCAGTACATTTGACATAGATGCTATAATATAACACCGTGCCATCTTATCTGCCTTTTTCCACTTCTTATAAGCCTCTTTGACCTCATCATCAGAGTTAGCATTAGGCTTAGGTGGGCATTCCTCAACAAGTACATATTTGTACTCCTCACCAGTCAAGATAATATCCAGATTATATTTTCAGTCAATATAATTAGGTCCAGTAAGTTTGTTTTCTTTAAGAATCACCATAAGTGGACTGAAAGAACCCCTTTTTGAAATCCTGAGAATCACATAAATAAAAATTATGTAGGGCAAAAACCTTTTAAATTAATTAAATATTGATTGCTTTAAAACAATAATAAGAAATTTACCAACACCTTGAACATCATGAATTTAGCATGCCACGATAGTGTAGACGTATACAAATTCAACTTTGTTCAAGTAGGTACTACATATTAATTTTACTATCATGTCAACATAACTTTATGACAAATAAAATTAATAAGTTGGACTTGCTCTGGTCATACAAATAATAGCAGTGATTCCGATGGGAGAAGATACCATTATTTGTATCTAAGTGTATACCATTACTTAATACTAAGTCTATTACCTTGTAATGAGTTCCTTCAGATGGAGAAGTGAACACATACTAGGTAACTTTTTACAATTATCCCTAAGGAAGTTTGTACTAGTGATCCATAATTATACTCATCCGATATGGAGGAAGGCTCTAAAGCCAACGCACAAGTATAATTACATCACCTACAAACCAGTAATAGAGACCATAAGATTTATACTAAATAAATATCCTCTCCCACTTAGTTATTTAACAATGAGGGTTTTTCTACTAGTTGATATTATGTCCATGTTGTCCATTATTAATGTAGGCTTAGTTTTTCAAAAAAAAACATTCACACAATAATAAACATGCATAATCAGAAAAAGTAAAAATGACAACAAATAAGAGAAAAATATCCAACTATTATGGTCATCTTTCCTGCTCCGTCCTTAACTATCCGAATCCAAAATCTAGTGCTATACAGATCCAACTATTATCCATTATTAATGTAGGCTTAGTTTTTTAATAGGTTTTGGCTGTCGATTCCTTCATCGAAAACCATCCGTCTGCCTCTGGACTGCTTAAAACCAGCATCTCGTTCAGCGTCAGAAATAGCCACCACCGCCATCACGATTGATCAAAAATAATTAAGATTACATCAATCCTATGCCTTCCAAAGGAGTTCACACATAATCTAGATTGAAAAATAAAATTATAAGCACGATCAACCCTCGTGATTTTAATTACATCCACAACAACAACAACATCCATGACATGTCCGTAGTTTAAAATAATCACAAAACAAAACATGCATTGGACCATAATAGTTGGATCTAAGATGCCTGTAAAACCGAGTTAGAACAGATCTACATCTACCGACTATTACACAATGCATATTTTATTGGACAACATGGATGTATCAATCAATACGCAGATTCAAAGTGGCTTTGATACCAATTGATGGAACTGGAAATTCTTAGGACCCTTACTTTGGTGTGCGTATTGATCGATAGAAAGTTAAACAGATTTAATACGTGTTCTAATCCTTCATAGGCGGAAACTAGGGTTCACGAATTATACCTGCGATAGGAAGAAGACAAGTAGTTTATGGCAATCTCGAACGGACGACCCCAAGATCTTCTGTACGTATTCCTTCCTCGAGTTGGACGTCTTGTGGGCGACGATCTTCTAATATTTTCTTCTCCTTGGCAGCCCTCTCTTTCTCTCCTTACATGAATCATGAATTTAGAGAAAGCTTCAGATTTCTGATCAGTAATTTGGCGGCCAGAGAATAGAGGATATATATAGGCTACGGCAGGGACTATGAGGAGAAATTAAGGTTAGGCCTCCTAACAGATTTGGATATCCCGTGTTCAGCCCGAACACACAATCTAGGTCCATTAATAATAGCTCGGTCCACTAATGAGCTATTATTGTACTACCTCCCTAATCCCAAATTATGCTTGTGGGCGCCTTTTATTGTATGCTCGTTTGGCTTCCTATGTTAAGATATCGAATGTTCGTCGATCAAATCAAGTTACTGACAACTATATTGATTCGATAACTTGTATTCTTAAGTAGTATCGCTTAACTTTATTTGTCATGTCGGATATAGTCCACCTGTAGGGTTTACATGACAATCCTTATGAGCTCCTTAAGAGGACATCATTAACCCGATGTATCGAGACATGGATTCCATTTATAATCAACAGCCCATCATACATACAATGTTATTACCCAATTCATCGAGGTTGTTGACCCATAATAAATCTCACTCTTTCATGAGTCAATGTAATGCACACTGCATATACATATTTGTTATTATATCCGGATTAAGAGCACAAGCATCCATAATAACAGAGGTGTTTGTTCTCTTACGTAGTCAGTACAAAGAGAACAATCTCAAGTGGTCCTGTTCGATACATACAAAATATACTAATATAAACCTATAGTCAAGATAGACTAATACCATATTATACTACAACCTTTCCAATAGATTGTCCAAGTCCATCTAGGTTGTGAACTATTTATATATTCCATAGAGAACTGATAATATGATCTTCTGTGTGACACCACACACCATATTATCTATAATATAGAATATCAGATATTTGTATTAACACTTGCAACAAATACAACATGCAAATATTTGCCTATATAATTCTCATTCAAAATTTAAGAAAATAAGATTACTACGAAAGTGATACTTTTAGTATATAACCCTAACATGGACATGATATTTGAGTTTTTTTTTTTTTGTATTTTTGAGCTATATTTTGGCTTTCATCATGATTGATTTAATTGACTTTATTCCTTTTCATGATAACATACATAGATCTATCATATTTAAATGTGAGATTCTTTAATATAGGTTAGTATATGTCATCTTTGATTACATGTGCTAAAATGGAATATTCTTTTGATTTCTCATCTTTAGTAGCTATTAAGTGGATATCTCCTCTTGACTAATGATGACGTTATTCATTTTATGATGATTTTATAGCCTTATATGAATTGAGCAAGGGAAAGAAATCCATAGTCGATTTACCCCTAGATCTTGTAGTTATCTATTTTATGCTATAAGTGCTTTGGAACTAGATACGTATATTTTAAGGGGGAGCAAATAAATTGGTTCAATTTATTTATACCCTTTAATATGTCGTATACCTAATTCATAATAGACCCATATTTTCATCATTATTCATATCTTAGTGATTGAGGTCATGATACTGTTATTTCGTGAAAGGTTTATGAGAGTATATGTAATTGTTTTCATCATATTATCTCTCTCTTTTATATTAGTTAAATAAGTCATCTCATTAATATTAACTTTCGTATCTTATCTTGATGACTATTGTGCTTTCATTGATTTGGCTTTCCTTGTATGCTTAATTGATTTGGCTTTCCTTATTGAGGACTTACCTAAAATTCATGATTTTATCTATATTAGTAATAGTTTGAGGGGGAGCATTCAAGTAGACTGAATTTCTCTTTCTTAAGCATTTTTTTCTCCTTTACCTTCATATTTATCTAAAGGGTATTCATATAGCATGATAAGGTAATTGAGTTCAAATGTATGAATTTGGATAAGCAAATAGATTCGCAAATAATAAGATTATTTTATATCAATTGCTCTATTTTATATTGATCATTCCTTTATTTTATTTCACTATTTATCTGTGGACAATTATGACTATCATAGTTTCATTGATCAATGTTTTAAGTTTATTTATTTCAATTGATATCAAGTTTATATATTTCAATAGTTTAATTGATATCTCAATTGGTATCTTTCTTCTTTGATATCTATTATTTACAATTATCTAATCCCATGATTTTTGACTGAAATCCTTTATTTCATAATTCTCTTCCAAAACTAGAACAATATTTCTTAGCATACTATGTTTTTTGATGTCTTTCTTGGATTTTATGTTGGTAAACTATCTATTGATTATTTTTAGATTCTTTTAGTTTTGCCAACTATTTGTGTTTTGACAAGCTATTTTCTATTTGGCACTCTACATTTGGTATGTAGTTTTTATACTTGTCTTTACACACTTCTTCCATTGCTCCTCATTTAGTATATCTTGATCATGATTGTCTATGCCTTCCTTCTTTACTTATGCTTGAGTTCGTTTTATCTCTTATTACGGGAGAGCTTATTTTTTTGAACTTGTCAAAAGGGGATAAATAAGTTTAAGTTAGCACAAAATATGTGTTTATTAGTGATACATGCATCTATCGTATCTGTCATAAACTTAACCGATTTGTCATAATTAAAAAAGGAGAGATTGTTAGCCCAATAATTGCATCGTGTTTTTGAATATGGATAATCAATTAAGTTTAACATAATGATGTCACTAATATTCATATACTCACTATCATGTTGCTACTTAAACTTAGCATTGTCCTAATTGTTCTATATCATATTGCCATGCTTGTATCGTACTGTAAATATTGTTTCGTTCGCCTAATATGTATTTGTAGACATGCAGTAAGCATGATAAAAAATGATCAAACCAGGACATATATAATAAAGAATTAATGATGGGCCAAAGACAACGTTATACAAGAAGAGACCTATCCAAGGGTCGAGGGGGCAGCGCCCCCCGTGGGGGTTCAGGGGCGAAGCCTCCGAAAGGTATTTAGATTTCCAGATCTATTTATCTTTGGACATCTGTTGTCAAGAAAAAAGACGTCTTCAGGTCTGCTCAAATATCGGAAGAAAGGCGGACTCTTGGTTTTTCGATCGTGTACTCAGTCTGTAATTTTTAATTTATTGAGTCTAGGAGAATGTGTACGTTGAGTCACACTGTGTCATCTCAACCCCTAGACATATCTCTCCAAGCTCTACCATTTAAACAGACCAATTCCTGAACCAAACCAAACCACCATAGCCCATTGAGAACTTCTGTCCCAAGGGAGACAGAGTTCGGACCGAACTCTGTACCCTGATTTTCAGCACCCTAATTTTTAGGGCCTGCTTGATACAAGATGTCCAACATTCAAAAATTTGAATTCTTGGGACAGAATTCAAGCCGAACTCTGCCTCCCCAGAGTAGTATAAATAGAGCTTGAACTCTCTCATTTGAAATTATTTCTTACCTTCAAATATTCAAGCTTTCTAAGCTCTACTACTCCAAGCCTCATTCTTCCATATCTCCTAAGCCACAACTCTTCTTAGCCAAAGGAGCTCGGTGTGATATCAGCTATGTGAAACCCGTAAATTTCTAGACTACAATTTCTATTTGCTAATTAAATTTTTCTAGTAATGTTATCAATTTGAAGTTGTGAATTATCAATTTAATATTAGTAATTATTTTTAATCATTTTAAATAATGTGTTGTAAATTTATAAAATAATATTATGTAAGAGTTTAGAAAAAAAAAATATTCTTTTCAAAATTATTAAACAAGGAATTTTGATTGACAGTCCAGACCCGAACCCGGTTAGAATCCTAAGACATAAATCAATTTTAGATTAAATAAAGATTTAAAATTATGTTGTAAATTTTCTAAAAAGAAATTATGATTTTGTAAGCCCAAATATTAACCCTTTTAATCTTCCAAACCCAAGCCTCCTTAAGCCCATTAGCCTTTTAAGACTAAACTTAATATATGAGAGAGAGAGAATTTGAGAACTAAAATTCTCATTAGTTGTCCTGTTGGTTTCTTTTTTGAATCGAAGACGCTTGGTTCTCTCGGTTAGCCACCCGACGCCGACCCCTAGCCTCCCCGTCGGCCGAACGGCCAACTCTTCCTCTCCCATTCCGGTAACTGCACCCCCTCTTCCTATTTAAGCTCTCCTCTTCCATCTATTTTCCCTCATCACCATCACTCCTCACTCCCGTGCCCTAACCCCCAATTTTTCGGCGAACTCCGACCCGAGCCCCGCGGCCCCTTACCGGGCCACCCGACCGGCGCACCCCGGGCCGGCCATCCGCCGCCGAACCCGGCGCCCGACCCCGGTCGCCGCTCGCACCACCAGCCGGGCCCGATCCTGAGGCCGTCTGACCCGCGCGGCCACCCCGGCCGTCCGATCGCCGGCATTCAACCCCGCGCGCCCCTCTGTTGTTCCGATCTACTCCCCGGCGCTGACCGCGTGGTTCGGTACGTGCTGACGGTGTCTCCGTCTCCGTTTCCTCACTGTGACGGTTCCGTTCCACTTCGGTTTCGGTACACTCTGACCCGATAAATTCTTTTACTGTCTATGATGATATTGGTCCAACCCAATTCCTGTGGGAATTCGGGATTTCGGTTTCGTTCCGTTCCGTTTTTGGTTTCGGAATTTTCCGACGGATTCGGAATTTCTTTCAGTAGATTCTTCCTCTTTAGGAAAATATTGCTGTGGATTTTCTGTGGGTTTTTCCGATGATTTCGGGATTTCCGTTTCATTCTCGGGTTTTCCGAGAATTTGCGGGATAATTTGGAAATCTGATTTTTATACGTAAAATATATGGAGGTTCTGTTCTCTGATTCAGAGTTTCGGATTTATATACATATATATATATACTGGGTTCTTTGCTATGAGAATAAAGTTTGGATAATGGTATGAAGTTTTCCTTTAGGTTCTGTTGGAGTTTTTGGTTTTATACTTGTGATGGAAATATTTTTCCTCTTGGAAAGATGGTTTCTGTTGGGTTGGTTTATTGGGTTTCTTAGTACTATTTGGTTATTCGGTTACATATAAATGCTGGATTGGCTTTGGAAAAGTATTTCTATATGGATGGTTATATAAATATCGGGTTTGGGATTAATTTGCAGGTTAACGGAAGCACTCCCAGTTCTTGGGTTGACCGAAAACAAAGGGAATGCTGCCGAAATTTTCAAAAAAAATTAATAAAATGGTTTTAAAATGATTTTGGTATTTTGGGCGACAACCATAATTGGTTACTGGGCCCCAATGAAATGCAAACGCACCGGTTCGACCGGACGTTGAGGCAGAGTAGTTGAAAATGAAGTTGGACCAGAGTCTGAGACTTATAATTTTTAAATAATATTTTGGAAATTTACTTTTGTTAAATTGTAAGTAATTTTTTGGACTAACCAGTTTCTTTTCTTATTTCAATTTATTGTAATTGTAAGGGCATAAGCCCAGGCCTGTAATAAGTAGGAAATAATTTTTATTTTATGTTTTGGGTTTGTGGAAAGCGTAGGAAAAAATTAAAGATATTATAAACTCATGATTTTCTCATTTTTAAGGAAAAGAAAATTTATTCTTTATATTTTAAGTCAAAGTTTTCAAATGAATATATACCAAGTTTTGTACGTAATTTGATAAAATACAAGTTTTCTCGAAAAACCAAAGTAATTTTGACTTTCTAAAACAACGCACTAGTAAACGTTGTGGTTAACTAAAATTGACTAGGAAAGACAAATAGAGATTGTAACTAGATAACTTGTGATTGCTTCTGAAATAAGTTTTCGGAATGTAGGGTTCGAGGAGGTTTCTGACTGTTAACCCCGAAGTACCGACTCTCCAGTTTGATCAAGTCAAAGGCAAGTACATTTATGTTGATTACAATTATTTAATAATCACTTCACTGCAATTTTAAACCACTGTTCAAACACGAACTCCTTCGGGAGTATTGACTGTACTGTTGGGGACTGGGGGAGTAGAGTAATGTTTATGACCACATCCAAATTACTGTAACTGACTGTATTAGCTTTCCCCTCTTCACACGGGGACAAGCCATACCGTATCGCTAGATACTACTGTAACCCAAGCCGGTCATATACATTGCCTATTCACATCACTGTACTGTATTGTTTCAAAACTGTTCATCTTCAAACTGTTTAAAAGTGCATGATTTTATTGTTAAATTAATTGTCAAGATTAGCATATATTGTACTTTGCTCCCTCCTGACTGGAGACCCAACATTTTAGGTATTTTTGATGACCTGGAGATGCTAATCAATAGCTACTACGATCCTGACTTGTACCCGGCGATACTTCCAGCTGATGAGGATGTTGTGGCGTCTCCATAGATGCTACTTTAGTTTGGAGTTTATTAGTTTCTTGTTATTTCAAGTTATGAAACTTTGTAACAGAACAAATTTTGAATTATCGTTTAAATATATGTTGTGGAAAATTTAGTTACAAATGTTGTTGATCACCTGCATATGGATTACAGCTTACTGTCGCCGTCTCATCAACGGTGCAGGCTGGGCATGATCCGATTCGACCCAAGTATTTGGGGACCGGGTCGTGACATATTTTTAGTGGGGGCCCATGCAGGTCTAATCAATCAACAACTTAGGAAAATATACCTAGAAACAATTAGAACACTAGAACATCAATTTGTCACAACATAGGACCGAAATATATTATAAATAAATATTTTTGTTTGATTATAGACTGGTAGGATACCTTGTTTTTGTTTGCATCCTAAACCATCCAGAGAATAACCGTTGACCAAATCCTGCTGGCGATGAGGTGTCATCTCCGGATCATACCTCATCTCCTCAACCAAGTCCAGGGTCTTTTCCCTCGCGGCTGTTTGACCGTCCTCATAGTGCATCCAGTGAAGTTTTCCCTACACTGGCGAATCCTACCTCATCTCAAACTGAATTGCATTTCCCTGGTGGATTATTCATTTTGTTGCTCCACCAGTACCAGCAATCATCTTCCAAATAGTTGTCCTATTTCAAGAAATCCTGGAGTTCCAGAAAGCTCAAGATGAAGCCCAGCAGGAACAGATGAATATCACGAGAGAAGATATGAAGAACGTTATGATGTAGCCTTAGTTATCCCCAACCAAGTTAGAGCAGAACTTTTGTCCTAGGAAGGATACCCTTGAAACTAGAAGATATTTTGGGTCCCATCAAGTACTCTACTTCCGGCAGCCTTGTCGTAATAAGCTATGGGCTTGTAACTATTGCAAGAGGCCTGGTCATCAGACCGTTAGTTGTCGCAAGAGATTGGGACAATGTTTGGCATGTGGATCTGCTGAACATCGGGTAAAGGACTGCCCTTATCTTTCTATCAAACCAGAGCTCATATCCCAGCAACACCTGTTAGGCCACAACCTAGGGACTCTCTTTCTATCCAGCAGACCCTGCCTCATACAATAAGGCATGATGCATACTCGAGGTTCGTAGAAGATGAAGGACCAGATCAATGAAGGCTCTAGGATTTATTCAGAGTGGAACTTTACCTTAGGGAGTATCTATCTTGTTTTTGCCCCAGAAGGATGGAACAACGGATGTGCATCGATTACCAGACACTAAAGAACAAGTACTTTCTGTCCGGATCGAGGATCTGTTTGAACTGGTTGTGTGGAGTTAGGGTGTTTCGAAGTTTGACTTAAGATTTGACTACCATCAAATCAAAGTCAGGAAAGAGGACATTTCCAAGACCGCGTTAAAACACCAAGTATGGGTAGTTTTCTTTGGTCAGGACGTTAGACTGACAAATGCTCCTGCTGTGTTCATGAATTTCATGAACAGAGATTTTTCATGAGTATTTGAATCAGTTTATCTTCTCCATAGATAACATCCTGATATATTTGAAGATTGAAGAAGAGCATGAGGAACACCTGAAGACGTTTTGGAAACTTTAAGGAAAAAGAAGTTTGGTAAGTTATCTGAACGTGGAGTGTTGACAAGGTAGATTTTTGGCCATGTTGTCAAGAGAAGAAATTTTGATAGAAGATAGCTGCTGTTGAAAAGTGGTATACCCCAAGTTCAATTCGGAAGTTTCTTGAACTTGGTCGGCTACTATCAGAAGTTCGTGAAAGATTTTGCCAAGATTGCTGAGCCAATGACGAAGCACACTTGGAAGAATGAAGAGTTCATCTGAACGAAAGTTTGCCAAGCGGCATTGAGGAGCTGAAGAAGAGACTTACCACTACACCAATCCTCGTGCTACCCGCAGGAACCGGTGGGTTCTCAATTTACTGTAATACCTCTGGAAGAGGACTGGGTTGCGTTCTTCAACAACATGGGAAAGTAATTGCTTACACGTGTAGGCAACTACAGACTCATGAGAAGAATCATCCCACGCCTAATTTGGAATTTGCTGCAATTATCTTTACTTTGAAACTATGGAAACATGATTTTTATGGAAAGGGAGTGAAAATATGTACGGACTACCAAAGTCTGAAATATGTCTTCACTCAGGAAGGGCTGAATGTTAGACTAAGAAGATGGTTGAAGCAGATGAAGGTTTTCGACATCGACCTGCATCGAGAAGTTTGGACTGGAGGTTATACTACCTGGAGATAGAAGGACGGAGCTGGATGCTAATTCAGTATTGATGAAGTTCGAGGCTGAGGGACAAAAATCAAGAGAACGTAGTTTCAAAACGAGGCACTTTACAGGCTTAGAGATCAAGTGTTGGCAAGAACACTTGAGGGTTTCTAAATTGATCAGCAGTGGAACTCTGAAGAATGGTGCGAGACTTTGCGTATAGGCTGACAAACGGAGGAACGAGTTGATGAAAGAAATACATCAGTCACAGTATTCCATATATTCAGGAGATAATAAGATGTATCGAAATATGCCTCCACTGATTGGTGATATGGAATAAAGAAGGACAATTCCAGGTATAGGATTAGATGTGAATTTGTCAACATGAGGAATTTAGCAAGAGAACAACAAGTTTGTTGAAGCCGCTGGACAATTCGGAGTGGAAGTAGAAGCATATAACAATGAACTTTGAGTAAGAATTGCCTTGTTCCCAAGGAGGGAAGAGCACCAATTGGATTATTATAAACCGACTGACTAAGTCGGCACACTTTATTCCCTTCAAAGTTGGTTATCCACTAAGAAGTGGGCGGCATTGTATGAGAAGCACATCTACCGGATTCATGAAGTACCGCGGGACGAGCAATCAGAGAGGTCAATTCAGACGCTTGAAGATGTATTGAGATTTTGCGTCTTGGATTTTGGTAGGTCTTGGGAAGACCAAATTGCTTTTGGTGAAGTTTTCTCCTACCAGAGGAACAATCAGTTTTGACGGAGCTGGAAATTGAGGCCAGGTACATCAGGCCATTTGAAGTTTAAGACGAGTTGGAAGTAGCATACCAGTTAGCTCTACCAGCTAATCTTGGGAGTGTGCAACGTTTTCTACGTCACAGCTTAGACGTTACATTTCGGATCCGAGTCACATTTTGGATAATTCAGAACTGAAGATTGGAATCAACCTTTCAGTGCCAGAGAGATCAGTAGCAAGAGTAGTCAGAGGTGAGAAGAAGATCAGAAAATTTGAGCCATCTTAATTCCTATTTTTTTTTTGTTTTGAACTTGACATATACTGCTAGTTAGCCTAGTTTTGCAAGCTATTTCTTTCTCGAGCTTGATCATGACAGTATCTTATTGGAGGCCTCCATTAAAAATATTGTCTAATCAGAACCGGTGCATAATGGTCTGATCAACCTCATACACTTTGGTTCACTTTTATCTTTTATTTTTTTGTGGTTTGTGACATAATTAAAGTTGTCCCTAAACCGTCTCATCCACGATTACATTGAAAATTCTTATTGTTTGAATTTGAGTTACGAGCGTAGTATCGTACCTGCTTAATTATAGTAAACTCTATTCCTATCATACCCAACTCTTTAAATTTCGAGGACGAAATTTTCTAAGGAGGGAAGGTTGTGAAACCCGTAAATTTCTAGACTACAATTTCTATTTGCTAATTAAATTTTTCTAGTAATGTTATCAATTTGAAGTTGTGAATTATCAATTTAATATTAGTAATTATTTTTAATCATTTTAAATAATGTGTTGTAAATTTATAAAATAATATTATGTAAGAGTTTAGAAAAAAAAATATATTCTTTTCAAAATTATTAAACAAGGAATTTTGATTGACAGTCCAGACCCGAACCCGGTTAGAATCCTAAGACATAAATCAATTTTAGATTAAATAAAGATTTAAAATTATGTTGTAAATTTTCTAAAAAGAAATTATGATTTTGTAAGCCCAAATATTAACCCTTTTAATCTTCCAAACCCAAGCCTCCTTAAGCCCATTAGCCTTTTAAGACTAAACTTAATATATGAGAGAGAGATAATTTGAGAACTAAAATTCTCATTAGTTGTCCTGTTGGTTTCTTTTTGGAATCGAAGATGCTTGGTTCTCTCGGTTGGCCACCCGACGCCGACCCCTAGCCTCCCCGCCGGCCGAACGGCCAACTCTTCCTCTTCCATTCCGGTAACTGCACCCCCTCTTCCTATTTAAGCTCTCCTCTTCCATCTATTTTCCCTCATCACCATCACTCCTCACTCCCGTGCCCTAACCCCCAATTTTCCGGCGAACTCCGACCCGAGCCCCGCGGCCCCTTACCGGGCCACCCGACCGGCGCACCCCGGGCCGGCCATCCGCCGCCGAACCCGGCGCCCGACCCCGGTCGTCGCTCGCACCACCAGCTGGGCCCGATCCTGAGGCCGTCTGACCCGCGCGGCCACCCCGGCCGTCCGATCGCCGGCATTCAACCCCGCGCGCCCCTCTGCTGTTCCGATCTACTCCCCGGCGCTGACCGCGTGGTTCGGTACGTGCTGACGGTGTCTCCGTCTCCGTTTCCGCACTGTGACGGTTCCGTTCCGCTTCGGTTTCGGTACACTCTGACCCGATAAATTCTTTTACTGTCTATGATGATATTGGTCCAACCCAATTCCTGTGGGAATTCGGGATTTCGGTTTCGTTCCGTTCCGTTTTTGGTTTTGGAATTTTCCGACGGATTCGGAATTTCTTTCAGTAGATGCTTCCTCTTTAGGAAAATATTGCTGTGGATTTTCTGTGGGTTTTTCCGATGATTTCGGGATTTCCGTTTCATTCTCGGGTTTTCCGAGAATTTGCGGGATAATTTGGAAATCTGATTTTTATACGTAAAACATATGGAGGTTCTGTTCTCTGATTCAGAGTTTCGGATTTATATACATATATATATATATATATATATACTGGGTTCTTTGCTATGAGAATAAAGTTTGGATAATGGTATGAAGTTTTCCTTTAGGTTCTGTTGGAGTTTTTGGTTTTATACTTGTGATGGAAATATTTTTCCTCTTGGAAAGATGGTTTCTGTTGGGTTGGTTTATTGGGTTTCTTAGTACTATTTGGTTATTCGGTTACATATAAATGCTGGATTGGCTTTGGAAAAGTATTTCTATATGGATGGTTATATAAATATCGGGTTTGGGATTAATTTGCAGGTTAACGGAAGCACTCCCAGTTCTTGGGTTGACCGAAAACAAAGGGAATGCTGCCGAAATTTTCGGAAAAAATTAATAAAATGGTTTTAAAATGATTTTGGTATTTTGGGCGACAACCATAATTGGTTACTGGGCCCCAATGAAATGCAAACGCACCGGTTCGACCGGACGTTGAGGCAGAGTAGTTGAAAATGAAGTTGGACCAGAGTCTGAGACTTATAATTTTTAAATAATATTTTGGAAATTTACTTTTGTTAAATTGTAAGTAATTTTTCGGACTAACCAGTTTCTTTTCTTATTTCAATTTATTGTAATTGTAAGGGCATAAGCCCAGGCCTGTAATAAGTAGGAAATAATTTTTATTTTATGTTTTGGGTTTGTGGAAAGTGTAGGAAAAAATTAAAGATATTATAAACTCATAATTTTCTCATTTTTAAGGAAAAGAAAATTTATTCTTTATATTTTAAGTCAAAGTTTTCAAATGAATATATACCAAGTTTTGTACGTAATTTGATAAAATACAAGTTTTCTCGAAAAACCAAAGTAATTTTGACTTTCTAAAACAACGCACTAGTAAACGTTGTGGTTAACTAAAATTGACTAGGAAAGACAAATAGAGATTGTAACTAGATAACTTGTGATTGCTTCTGAAATAAGTTTCCGGAATGTAGGGTTCGAGGAGGTTTCTGACTGTTAACCCCGAAGTACCGACTCTCCAGTTTGATCAAGTCAAAGGCAAGTACATTTATGTTGATTACAATTATTTAATAATCACTTCACTGCAATTTTAAACCACTGTTCAAACACGAACTCCTTCGGGAGTATTGACTGTACTGTTGGGGACTGGGGGAGTAGAGTAATGTTTATGACCACATCCAAATTACTGTAACTGACTGTATTAGCTTTTCCCTCTTCACACGGGGACAAGCCATACCGTATCGCTAGATACTACTGTAACCCAAGCCGGTCATATACATTGTCTATTCACATCACTGTACTGTATTGTTTCAAAACTGTTCATCTTCAAACTGTTTAAAAGTGCATGATTTTATTGTTAAATTAATTGTCAAGATTAGCATATATTGTACTTTGCTCCCTCCTGACTGGAGACCCAACATTTTAGGTATTTCTGATGACCTGGAGATGCTAATCAATAGCTACTACGATCCTGACTTGTACCCGGCGGTACTTCCAGCTGATGAGGATGTTGTGGCGTCTCCATAGATGCTACTTTAGTTTGGAGTTTATTAGTTTCTTGTTATTTCAAGTTATGAAACTTTGTAACAGAACAAATTTTGAATTATCGTTTAAATATATGTTGTGGAAAATTTAGTTACAAATGTTGTTGATCACCTACATATGGATTACAGCTTACTGCCGCCGTCTCATCAACGGTGCAGGCTGGGCATGATCCGATTTGACCCAAGTATTTGGGGACCGGGTCGTGACAAGCTAGAAGTTGTGTACAAGAGTGAAAGAAAAGTCACTTGGACAATTCTAAGTTTTGCCTCTGCAAAGTTGAAAGAAGTTGGCGTGCTCTTCTGAGTAAAGGCACGTGGTTGTACCCTATTTCACAAATAGTGGATTTCAAACCTGAGCAAGAGTTCTCAGGCCTGGACTAGTCCTCCACCAGGAAAACTAGGTTAAAAACTGATGTGTCTGCGTATTCTTTTCTGATCTCTATTTATATTCTGCATTTATACTCTAATTATATATTCTCTTGATAGTTGCTTTCTGGACTTGGTATAGAGTTGAATTTTTAATTGGGTATTTTTGACACATACTCTATTCACCCCCCTCTAGAATTGACTTTACGTAATTCAATTGGTATCAGAGCAAGGACTCTATTGTTAGGCTTAACATCCTTAGAGTAGATCCTTGTTTATTTGTGTATGGCATCGTATTCCTCCTCAGATAAAGAGGGTTTTACTTATAGTAGCATGGACAATCATGTTTCTTCTAAATGCAAGAAATGCTCTAAGTGGAAAGCTATGGCTAAACAATCCTTAGAGATTCTTGAGGACTTTTATTCTACAAATGTAGAACTTTCAGAAAAGGTCATTCATGTAGAAGAATCTAATAAGTTTTTGAAAATGAAAACAATAATTTATTATCTAGACTTGACTCTCAAAACTCATCTTGTGTTTCTTTAAAGAGTTTGAATGATTCTTTAATTTTGAAAATCAAATATTTTTCCTCATCAATAGAGATCTTAAGAAGCAAGCACATGAGCTAAATCATTTGCATGATTCTTCTATTGACGTTAAAATTAAAATTAACATTAAAATTAATGTTAACGTTAATATTAAAACTAACATTAATATTTATTAAAATTAAAATTAAAATTAATATTAACATTAACATTAAAAAAATGATAATTAATTTTTTGGTTTAAAATTGGCCACGTTAGCTGCCATGTTAGATATCACATAATGCTATTTAACATGCCACGTCAGCTGCCACATAAGAAAGGATAGATTGGAGGAATAAGCAAATAACATTACTCTTCTAGAATATAGCTTTAATTCAAAATCTTAATGACTACCATTTTGGTAGAATGTTGTATCCTAGAATTTGAATTATGAAAGATTTTTTTTGTAGGGAGAATAACTTTTTTGTGGTTTGATCCGGGCCGTCCATTTTTGTTTAATCAACTATTGATCACATTCATCGAGCCTACAAGAACATAGGATTAACTTGGGCCAAGAGGCTTATTGATATTTGCATTGGATTCACATGATTTAACTTGGTCAAGAACCTACAAGGACATAGGTGTTGGAAGTGGATCTTCTAGTAAATCGTTTGTTTTGGCAGCTCATTTATCAATCCTAATTTATTTTTGGGGTACGTGGGTAAGTTATAGATAGCATCCTAAAATGTTAGTATCTCCTAGTGTTTCGCCATGTAAATGTCTCACTATCTCATATATTTCTCCTATCCGCATTAGATTTGTTGGACACTATGAGATATTTTTATTAGGGGATCCAAATCTGAGAGTTAGAATGAATATTTGAGTCATAACATGATCTAGTAACACTGGACAAAATATTAGTAATATGTGACATTTTATTAAATTGATTTCCCTTTAATCATTCACCGGCTAGGACCAAGTGTGATGTGCAAGCAAAGATTTTGTCAAGGTCCACCTATGGTAGAAAAAGGATGACAAGAAAACGATTGAGGGGAGATTCAGTGATTTGCTCCTTCTTAGTCCTTGAGAACATAATACTTCTATCAGAATCTGACAAATTTAATGGGCATAAATCGAACTAAAAACTGAATTCGTCAATTTTTTTTAGAACTTTGGGACCAAAAATTCGATAAATTTTCTATCAAAAATTTTAGTATGAGTTTAAGATCGACATCTTTGTGTCAGTAGGCAACCACTACTAGGTGAGATTCCTTGTAAGGGCTCAAGGTTTTCTTTGAGTGATCTCTATTGTATTATATTTCTGGCTTAATTTTAACCTGATATTCTCAATTATTATAAATTTTCAACTTCGAATCCTATACTTTTATATTATACAACTAAATATATCATATATAATTAGACAGCTTGATATTCTAACAGAGTTAACAAAAAAATAAAATGATAAAAATATCCTCCACTTAATACCTCAATAATAATAATAATAATAATAATAATAATAATAATAATAATAATAATAGTAATAATAATAATAATATAATAGTATTATTATTATTATTATTATTATTATTATTATTATTATTATTATTATTATTATTATTATTATTATTATTTCTACTAGTATATATGCACGTGTACGTATTATGTTGGAGTTTAGCCTTTTGTTTTAGAATTTTAGTCCCACATCGGCTAGGCCAAAGGAGTTGTATCTCTATATATTAGCTATGCTCTTTTAGAGATGCATATGTGGTGTGAAGGTGCACATGGGTGTGCCATGTGGGGGTATTTTTCTAATGGAAAAAAGGCTAAATAAATAATGAAGTATTCATGTTTTTTGCTCTTGGGAAATTTATTTCCATTGGAGGGGCTTAGCGACTCGGACTCGGACTCATGAGGCGTAATATGACATTTTGTTGGTGCACTTTGTGCGAGTAGCGCAGTGTGTGCATTGCACGGCTCGCGCAGGTTAGCGGTGCGTATGGCGCAAGTGGCGCAACTGGTGTTGTGCGCACTGTGTGCTAGTTACGCGGGTGGTGCAAGTTGCACGCGCTGTGCGCAAGTTGACTCAGATCGTGTCTATAAACGATTTGAGCGGTTACAACACATTCAGGGCAGTTTTTCCTACGTCCCGAACGTTCTGCTAACTGGGATATCACTGCACGGGCTTATATAAGGCTCTCTTTCTCTTACAGTAGAAGAATAATTAATAGAATATAGAGTACAGAAGTATTTTTTAACATAAATACAGAGTTCATAATTCCTTACGAATTTCTACAGAATTTGAAAGAGAAGAGTAGCATAGCACCGGCGTCACTTAGCACCGCAGGAGTCCGCTGCCATCCGAGGAGTCAGAAGAGCAGAGTGTTCCAGAGTTCTCCGACGAACTTGCTGGTTCCTGTAAGCTATTCGTGTTGGGCGAATTAAGCTTTGAGCAACAGTGATCATTCACCCCAGTAGGCCATCTTCTATCTTTCACTTGTCATCGTTGCTGCTGTTAGCATTTTGATTCGTACCTTCTATTTAGAAGTGTTACTGTCATTTGCTACTGTTAAGAAATCTTTTTAGATTATCATAATCCAGAATCCTCCTAGGATCTCTGTTGTGCATCTTCTTTGAAGTGTTGCGTTGATACATTATTTTTACAATTGTTTTATTTTCTTAGTTTCCAACAAAAATTGTGCCCCGGTAATAACAATCTCAAAGGTTAATTGCTACGATGGAAAAATTTTCGTGCTTCGCTAATCAATCGTAACTTCTCTAAGTTAGAAAAATTTGATGGTGAGTACAATCAAATCTGGAAAAGAAAGGTTTCTCTCAATATTCAGTTCTTTAATGTTGATTATGTGCTAATTGAAGAGGAACCTACTGTTTCAGAAACTGGATCTGCAGTCGCAATCTCTGTGGCTACTAAGAACTAGGCCAAGTGGAGAAGGAACAATTGCATTTATAGGCTTATGATCCTAAATGCGATGGAAGATTCCCTTGCCGAATCTTATTCAAAGAAGACTGTTGCCAGAGAGATTTGGGAGTCTCTGGAGAAACTGTACGAAGATGATAAGAACCGCAGCAAGATATTTCTTGTTGAGAAATATCACAAGTGTTTCTTTCAGGACGAGAAGCCAATGCTGCCGCAGGTGAAGGAGTTCCTGAAACTGCGACAGAAGTTAGAAGACGAGGAGATGCCCCTCCCCGACAAGTTTGTTGTTGGAGGGATCGTTTCAAAGCTCCCTGCTGGGTGGAGCAAGTTCTATGCAAACATGCATAGGAAGAAGTTGGAGATCACTCTCGACGATCTCCTACAGGAAGTCTATATTGAGGACCAGATACGGGCTCAACTAAAGGTGGATGCACTATCCAAGCAATTGGCTAACGCCAATTTAGTTCTTACCAAGGAACCAAGGGGAAAGAGAAGAATGACCCAACAATCTGAACGTGAAAGGGACTTCCTTCAAGCAAAAGAAGGCAAAGTCTCAGATGCCTTGTTTCAAGTATGGCAAGAAGGGCCACTTCAAGAGTGAATGCAAAGCAAAGACCAAGCAATCAGAGCAAGGAGAGACTAGCAAGGTATCTTTGATCACTGACGTTGTTGCTATGATTGCACAGGTCGATGCGGCAGGGCTAACTCTGACTGGTGGGTAGACACGAGAGCCACCTGCCATGTCTGGCTCTAGGAAGGAGTGGTTCACCATCTATACACCAACTTCTGAAGTGGTTATGGAGGCGAACCAGGCATAAGCTGAAGTGCTCGGGATCAGGACAGTGGTGTTGAAGCTGACTTCGGAGAAGTCTCTGACGCTTTAAAGTGTGAAGCATGTACCTATTATCGCAAAGAACCTGATCTCGGGAGGCCTACTCTGTAATACTGGCCTCAGAATGGACATCAATGCTGGCCAGATGGTGATGCCTATTAAGGGAACATATTTCTGGAAAGCTTTTTGTACCGAAGGAATGTTCAAATTCAGCTTGTAAATCAGTCCAATATTGTTAATTCAATCACTCCTTCTGCTTATACTCTTGAGTTCTTGCATTATAGGCTAGGACATGTTCATTGTAAACGAATAAATAGAATGTCTAGTCTAGGACTTATCTCCAAATGTGGGGGTAAGGTATAGAAATTTGAAGTTTGTACTCAAACAAAGATCACTAGAAAACCCTTTCCTCGGGTTAATCGAAGTACAGATCTTCTGGAGTTGGTACACTCTGATATCTGTGACTTTAAACAATTCTCTACAAAGGCGGGGATGAAGTATTTCATAACATTCATAGATGACTTCTCAAAGTATGCGTTCGTCTACTTGCTGAAGGCTAAAGATGAGCATTCGAGAAGTTCAAGGAGTTCAGGGCCGAAGCTGAGCGGCACACTAGACAACAACTCAAAAGAATAAGAGGTGATCGAGGTGGAGAGTACAGGTCTCATGAATTCATATCGTTCTGCAAAGAACATAGAATTGTCAATGATACTATGGCTCCGTACTCTCCTCAATCAAATGGAGTAGCAGAGAGGAAGAACAAAACGATAACAGAAATGATTAACTCAATGCTGTTGACTGCGGGTCTTCCAAAGTGCTACTAGGGAGAAGCTGCATTGACGGCCACTTTTATTCTAAATAGAGTGCCTCATGCAACTTCAGACATTACTCCTCATGAACTCTGGTTCAAGGTCAGACCTAACTTGAATGTCATTTGAGTGTGGCTGTGTCTAGCATATGTCAAGCTTTCAGATCTGAAGATTCAGAAGCTTGGGACAAGGACTACAAAGACGATCTTCTTGGGGGATGCCGAGAAGAGTGATGCTCGAAGATTTCTTGATATTGAGTCAAATCATATCATTGAATCTCGCGATGCAGAATATTTTAAAGACAAATTTGCAAGGCACAAGAATATTGTTCTTGCGGATATACCGGAGAACAATGAGGGTGCGCAAAAAACTGAAGTTTTGAATGAAGAAGTAGTCCAAGAAGATGTTGTTGTTGAAACAATGGGTGAACCAGAACTCGTTGAGCCGTCAACAAAGCGTGTGAGGAGGCCGAAGGATTTTGGAAATGACTTTGTCACCTATCATGTGGAAGCAGATCCGCTTACCTATGATGAGGCGATGAAGACCAGAGACGCGGTTTTCTGGAAGGAGGCAATTAACAATGAAATTGATTCCATCACCTCAAATAACACTTGGGTATTGGTTGATCTCTTTGAAGGAGCGAAACCCATCGGATTCAAATGGATCTTCAAGAAGAAGATAAAAGGAGATGGAATTATTGACAAGTTTAAGGCTAGGTTGGTAGCCAAGGAATTTTCTCAGAAGTAGGAAATTGACTACTTTGACACGTATGCTCCAGTAGTCCAGATGACCACCATCAGAATGTTGATTGCTCTCGCAGCAATACATAAGATGGTGATACATCAGATGGATGTGAAACGACTTTCCTAAATGGCAAGCTGACGAAGAGATTTATATGCAACAGCAAGAGGGATTTATCGTCAAGGGTCTTGAAGACAAAGTCTACAAGTTGGTAAAATCCTTGTACGGTCTTAAATCGGCTCCCAAGATATGGCATGAGAAATTTGACAAGGTTATAAGGTCAAATGGCTAAATGGTCAACGAGACGGACAAGTGTGTTTACACAAAGTTCGCTGATGGAAGAGGTGTGATCGTTTGTCTGTACGTAGACGACATGCTTATCCTAGGTACGGATATGGGCTGTGTCACGGAGAAAAAGAATTTCATCTCGAGCAAGTTCAGCATGAAGGACTTGGGGAAGCTGATGTGATCTTAGGGATCAAGATCATCCGGACAGACACTGGACTAGCGCCTACAAGAAAATGCATGTTCAGCAACATAAGAAATTTGTAGCACAAAGATAGATTTATGTCGCCAAATCTTTTCTGCAACATATCTGAATATGTCGTACACATGTCGCTGTAGCCTTGTCTGGGAAAGTATTTGGCAACATGAAATCAACATGTCGCGAAAAGTATCAACTTTTGGCGACATCACATTTTTTATTTAAAATAGCTTTTAACAACATGCCTTGTGTGTCGCAGAAAGGTTGCATCCAGTACAAAAAAGTCTTTTCTTGACGGTTTTTGACCGTCAAGAAATACCAATTTATATATTTTTTGGTACAAAATTTATGTTTATAATTACATTTTTTTTTATATGATTCTCTTCGCCTGTTATTGTCTAAACACACATAATATTGACATAGCAAGAAAAAAAAAACTTTACAAAATGATCTTTTTTTATTAAGAACATACAGTTTGTACATTACTAACACTTTACAAAGATTTTTATAATATTAACTAACACAATCTTATCACCACATTCCACTGAGATGTATTTATAAAGCGGCTAAATATATAATCACAACTGATTATTAATATCCAACACGTCCACTTGCTTCCATTTTTGCTTGTCTGGCTTGGCTGGTACAACCCGTATCCTATAAGAAAGTACTCCAAGAGTATCAACATAGCATTGGGCTGCTCTTTTGTCACCATGAAACGACATGCATGTACCTGGATATGCCCACAAAAACCAGTCAACAAGACGCATACTTGTCATTCGTATTTTCCTATGCACAAGATTCAAAACTAAAAGGACTTTGGAGTCACAATATACACAGGATTCAGAATTTCCATAAGAACTAAACAAATAACATATATTGGAAACGCAAGGCATTTTCAGTTAAAAACAACACCGACCCTTAGCCAATGAACTCAATGTTTACTGCAGTAGCAGCAAGAATATGACTCTTTTCAGTAAAGAGAATAAAATCCTCAGAACATCTATAATTTCATTCACTTTACTCAGATTACTCGTAAGTCTCAAAGAAGTACTGGTTTCTCTTCTGAGAAATAATACTGAAATATCATACAACTTGAAGTAAAAATTACCATCAATCAGGTCCCTAATATGCAGCTATCCAATGATATAATCATGGTCATCCTACTTTAAGTTTCCATGTATGGGAAAACACTAAATTGAAACAAGGAAACATATCTTTGCATCTAAATCATAAGCAACAATAAAAAGGAATGGTAATATGAACTAGACTATATATTTATATAAGATAAGACAATTATTTAACTTAATTGGTACAACTTACATGAATTACCAACATAGGGCAAGTAACCTTGGGAATTTTATTAATATTTTGCAGAGAAACATATCCATATATTAGCATCAAAGACTGAAAACAAAAACAACGATAGGTAAGTAATAAGTGACACCTTATATATGTCAAACTAGTATGTGTGCTTCACAGGATACACAACTTGCAAGCCAGACATAATTGGATTGTGTAGAATAACTGCTCTCAGATGAGACAAATGTGCAGCTAAATGCAAAGTTGGGCCACTACCAAAGGAATATATTGATTTGCATTAAGAAAAGTACCGTGCCATAAGTTATGAAGAACTATGCTTCACAGCCTTCATAACTTTTGCTTATTGCTTTACATTCTACACCACAACCATATAAGAAATTTTAGTTAAGGCTTTCAGTGTTTTTCAACACTTGTACAGATCAGAGTATGGTGTAAAGCTATACAAATAATTCATTCCATCTCTGGTATCATATCCATATTTTGACAAATATAAATATTTGATAGTTCTCACTTAATAGACACAAGTTTAGGTTAATTATACTTCTAACATACAGCAATGTCAGGATAACAGGATCACATCCATATCCAGACTATTGAATGTGTATGTGTATCCATGCGTGTTCATATAATACATATGGATCAACTTACATAATGGCACTAAGAGATGCATGGTCTAGAGCTTACAAATGGCCATTACTAGCCACATAATCAACATCCACTAGTTTATTCTGTACCAAAAGGGATATAAACTCAAAGCTGGCTTAATTAAATTTGCAGTCATATTCAGTAAGCTTCATATGCTTTGCAATCTAATTTGACTCGAATGGCGCTTTACCCATTATGAATATCGAATTTAAAAGAAAATTGGATCTGTATTATCTCAGAGAAAACAATTACAAATATGCCAATACATATATCTGCCCCCACCGTTCCCTTTACAGTCTATACCCATAACCCACACCACATCTTTACTCAAAATGATAAGTAAAAAATGTAAATCATAAAATTTAGTTAGCAAATTGAATATAATCCATAACAAATTTATAGTAGATGTTTCGTTTGGCATTCGGCAATCCAACAAAATCTCAAAGTTTTGCAACAATAGAATATAAGAGCTTAGAGGAGAAGTATTATTACAGCAAAAGGCATAATTAGATAAGAAAGTAGAAGCCAAAAAAAATTGGTGTTATGCACTGTTCAGGATATCTCCCGGTACGACAGATATATCGGTCGCCGATATAAAGGTTCCAAAGGACCGATACAGTTTGCCTAACCGGTTTGAGAAAACCGGTAATTGAACCGCTAATGTATGGGACATAAGCTAAGGTCTAGTTCCCACATCACTGGTAAATTTTATTTGTATGCAATACAAATGCAAGTAATACAATTATAACAAAAACATAATCCCCTGATACATCTGCGTGGTATTACTATTATCTTTGATTACTGATAATTTTAGAGTTTGCAATGAAACACAATACTAATTAATCTGCAAGAAAATTTTCAAAGATTTATCGGGTACACTATAAGCTCCCAATGCAAGAATGTTCCCAAATGTAAGCCATACGCCATGGTCACACTTCAAGTGGCACAGTTCATGAGCCAAGACAACCTTCAAAGATAAGGTATAAGATATATAAATAAATAGTATCAAAGATAAGGAGAAAAATATCTAAGCATAACGAGTAATTAGGAAGACGAGGACGAGAAGCTGAACGTTAACGATCAAGTCCTAAATAATTCAATTCAAACACAATCACAAAGCTATGTTTAAAGTAGCATGTTTCCAAGTCGATTTACATTAATGATAAGTCCTAAAAAGTTCAATTCAAACACAAGCACAGTATGTAGCAAGTTTCCAAGCTGATTTGCATTCCCAAGAGAAGCTTTTGTGACCGTAACCCATACATCAACCTAAACAATTTCTCCTCCAATTTTAAATAAGGAAGAAGAATCTAGAGATTGTCGGTGATATTATGAAATGCATGAACCATACTCTTTTCTTATTAGTAGTTCGTCTATTTGCATATGTTTGAAGAGCTTCATCTCTAGGCATGCCACTATAAACTAGATAAGTACATGCCATCAAACATGTGCGACCTTTGCCAGCCTAGTGATCCAATTAAAGAAAAACTACAAAGTAAATGAAAACAACATATAAACATAAAGTGAACTTATGGAGTACTATGTAAGTTGCATCATATTTGTGAATCTTGATTCATGCCATAAAGATGGGGAAAAATTCCTAAAATTTCAAGTCTCAAGTTTAGTTATATTTCAATGACACTTTAGATAAATCTAGTAAACAAAATATATAGCATGGCAATAATAAAATATAAAGAAGCAAAAAGATCATACAATGCAGTGTATAACAACGATATTCTGTGGATCACTGGAACTCTGACCATTCCAGGCATGAGGACTTTGTTGCAGTATTGTTGCGAGCCATGTACTGAATCATGATCCCAGGAATCTGATTCCGTATGGATCAGATGCAAGTCACTCGACTTTTACAAAATATCCTCTTCTTTTTTTGCGCTTTGTTCATGTAATATTAACTCCAGTGATTCATGCTTTTCCAATCTAAAGCCTAAATGACCTCTTTATGTTCCTTCGTATGAAGTTGTTGGCATTCAATTATAAATGACAATTCAAAATTATGTACAAAATAGGGATATATTTGTTATTCTTACACTTGCTTTAGATTTGAAGATTGTTTACATATTTTTATAGTGTGACCTGAACTTTGTCTAGGTGGAACAATTGCACAAGATCCTCAAGCTTTGCAGTTCCCCTCTAGAAGAGTATTTGAGAAGATCAAAGATGTCGAATGCAACTCTCTACAACCTCAGCACCCGTACTCGAGCAAAAAGTACAATATCTTTAGCTAATCTAAGGTTTAGGGCATGAGACGGACACGGACACACCAAAAAAAACAGTGAACACAATGTCATGTCTTACCATGATAAATGTAGAAAATAAAATTTACATAAATAATGCCAAAAAATCATACCATCAGAGAGGATCTGAAAACCAAACCCTAATTTGTTAAGTAATTAACATACTATCCCAAATCAAACCCTAACAAAATTATTTGAGATAGAGAAACCCTAACAAGATCAAACCCTAATTTGAAACATAGGCAACGAAGTTCCTATGTATACATATAATAAAAGCCTAACAAAATCAACCTACTAAGAATATAAGGGGAAGAAGCTAACGGTGATGGAAAGAAGCTTCGAAGCTCACGATGGGGATGGAGGGGGGAAGCTTTCGGCGCGCGCGCGAGAGAGAGAGGAAACCCAGGTGTTGGCGTATGCGAGAGAGGAAACCCAAATGTTGGCGAGCACAAGAGAGAAGAGATGTCCGCCGGCACCAGAGAGAAAACCCAAAAGACTGTTCGGGTTTTGAGTTTTTGGTTTTTAAGGATTTTTTTTGATATTTTTATAGGTTATTACTCAATTAAAAATATATAAAAATGCATTTGGCGACATAGGTACATATCGGGAAACAAATAATGCCTTTTTGCGACATATGGATGTCGCAATATGTAGAGAATTTTTGGCAGGTCAGATATTTGGTTTCCTTCTTGTAAAATTCGTGTGGATTTCACGACATACTAAAAATTCATGTCACTAATATATATAAAAATAACTTTTAGAGACATAAAAGACCCTATGTTGCTAAAAGATGTTGCCAAAAATGTAATTTTTTGTAGTGGCTGTCACAGTCTCATTATGTTGAGAAGATGACCACTCGTTACGGGTATCAGGATCTTTCAGGGATCGATACGCAGTACAGGTGTGATCTAAAGCTGAAGCCTAATTCAGGGGAAAGCGTCAGGCAGCTGGAGTATGCCGGCGTAATCGGGAGTTTGATGTATGCTACTACTGCCACAAGGCCTGACATAGCTTTCGTCGTAGGAATGCTGAGTCATTTTACGAGCAACCCAGGCATTGAGCACTGGAAAGCTGTAAAATGGGTTATGAGATATCTCAAGCAGACTCAGACATATGCACTGCACTACAGGGGAGATCCGCCGGTAGTGGAAGGCTTCAGTGATGCCAGATGGTGTTCATAAGTAGAGAGCGAGAGGTCCATAGGTGGATTCATTTTCATAATGGATGGAGCTGCTATATCGTTGAAGTCGAAGAAGCAGACTATGCTCTCGCGGTCATCCATGGAATCTGAGTTCTTTGCACTTGATACCGCAGCGGAGGAAGTAAAATAGCTTTGGGAGCTCATGTATGATCTTTCAGTGGTTGGAGCACAAATACCGGCAATACGATATACTGCAACAACCAAGCAACTGCGGCAGATGCATCAAATGACCTCTTCAACGGAAAGAAGATGACTGTGCGGTTGAAGCACAGGGCAGTACACGATCTTATCAAGAGAGGTGTAATTACGGTGATTGATGTTCGGAGTCAGAAAAACCTGGCGGATCCGTTCACCAAGAGCCTCAAGCGCCAGCTGGTCGATGACACAACAAGTAAAATAGGCTTGAAGACTTTCTGATATTGTGTTATTACATTCCTACCATAAAGTTTTATGCTATTAGTTTAAAGAGAAATCTACTAGGCATCTAGATTTTGGTTCAAGGGAGAACTATTAACTGAAAGAATATCAGAAATGGTGGGTACTTGTCCTCTGTGGCATGGAGAGGTTACGGACCTACAACCACTGTTGTCTATTGTTGTTTTCTGCAGAAAATGGATCCTATAGAAAGGTTTGCTTAAACGCCTTAATGAGTTCTCAGGCAGAGTGAATGCCTGGTGTGCTTTATAGGAAGCACGGTAGCGCAGTACTACAAGGAGCGAAACTCCATGCTACTGTGAGGTGACTCCACCATGAGGTTCCCGAAAGGGGTAATGCCTCGGCTGTATGAGCCAAGTCACAGCGACGTAGCACCGCAAATGGTCAGGTAGCCTAAAGTTGTATGTTGAAATAAAGAGGGGTGTAGTCAGCACTACAAAGAGGAGGGGTTCCTCATGTTACAGTGGCACGACACCACATGAGGTACCCGGATAGGGGTAAAGCCTCGGTCTTGCAAGCCCTGTCGTTGCGGCGTAACACCGCAAGGGAGCCTAAGGCTTCATGCTGGGTAGTTTAGCACTACAAAGAGGCGGTGACATCATGCTACAATAGTATGACACTACGATGAGGTTTCTGATACGGGATAAGGCCTCAGCTTTATGCCATATCATAGCGGCGTAGCACCACAAGGGAAGTGCAAAGTACTTCATGCCATGTCTCTTTAACAAAGAACTCACCTATAGTGTATGGACAAAGTGATATCAGGCCGTCTCTTGAGGGTAAACTTGTAGACGTCCAAAATTATACGCTGAAACCAGGCTGGCACATGGCCTTTAATTGTAGCTAGAAGCACATGTAACTATATTATGTGAGTAGGAATAATTTTAGCTATGGTACAGAATTCAAGGCTTAGTCCATTATTGTATTATAGTCTCTTATTTGACCCACGCGGGAAGATTCAAGTCGTCAGCGACATCTCTCCTAATGCATGATGGGCAGTTACTGTGGGGAACACTCAAACCCATATATAGAGATATATGGGGGATTGTTGGAGTTTGGCCTTTTGTTTTGGAATTTTAGTCCCACAACGGCTAGGCCAAAGGAGTTGTATCTCTATATATTAGTTATGCTCTTTTAGAGATGCACATGTGGTGTGAAGGTGCACATGGGTGTGCCATGTGGGAGTATTTTTCTAATAGAAAAAAGCTAAATCAACAATAAAGCATTCATGCTTTTTTCTCTTAGGAAATTTATTTCCATTAGAGCTAAGCCCCGTAGGGGATTAACGACACGGACTCGGGCTCATGGGCTCATAAGGCGTAATGTGGCATTTTGTTGACGCACATTGCACTTAGCACGTCAGTATCGTCGCTAGGCGCATAGTGCGCTTAAGTTGCGTAAGTTGCACAGTTTGTGCAGGGTGCGCACGGTACGCAAGTGACGTACGTTGTGCGAGTAGCACAGTGTGCGCATTATGTGGCTTGTACAGGTTGTGCGCTTTGCACAAGTGGCGCAAACGACACATGTTGTGCGAGTACCGCATTATGCGGCTTGTGTAGGTAGTGCACGGTGCATGTGGTGCAGTGTGGCGCAAGTGGTACTGTGCGCAGTGTGCTAGTTACGTGGGTGGTGCAAGTTGCGGGCATTTTGCGCAAGTTGACTCTGATCGTGTCTATATATGATTTGAACGGTTACAGCACGTTCGGGGTGGTTTTTCCTACGTCCTGAACGTTCTGCTAACTGGGCAGTTACTGTGCGGGCTTATATAAGTCTCTCTTCTCTCTCACAGTAGAAGAACAAGTAGTAGAACATAGAGTACAGAAGTGTTTTTTAACACAAATACAGAGTTCAGAATTCCTTACAAATTTCTACAGACTTTGAGAAAGAAGAGTAGTGTAGCACCAACGTCACTTAGCGCCGCAGGAGAGGAGGAAAATATATATATATATATATATATATATATATATATATATATATATATATATATATAAAATATATATATATATATATATATGTCACGCCCTAGAACCAGAATACTAGAGAGCGGGGGCGGACACAGCCAGCTACGTATATTTAAGTGCAACCCACCTCGCTATACGGTCACGGTTGTCTAGATACGTGGGGGTTTAACTACAAGCCATCAGTCTCTTATGGTCATGAACAAGCCTATTGTCTCAATCTCAAGCAAGTAATAGCAGTTTTAAGATGTCAGAGCACCAAATATACAATAGTAAGGCGTCCCATACATTACATATTTGGATAATCATGAAGCTAGTCATACAAAATATGAAGACTAGCAAGAGTTTCAGTCATACATGATCAACCCTAGGATTTGTTAATCATGCTACAGCCCGTAGGCATACAGTAAGTAAAGTGCAATCGAGCTAACACGTGCTCGTTGGCTAAACGTCTCAAAAGATTACTTTTACAATAGAGTGGGAGAGCAAAAATAGAACCCACTCGTTGTCAGGGTTACGCCTGGTGGTCACCATCTGGCTGAAAGGTAGGGAGATCCTCTGGAGCTGCTCCGGTATCTAGCCATACAAAACCATCTGGGTCAGATTCCAGAAAGAGCAAGTGCCACAAAGGAGGTTTCACTTAAGAACTAAAACCAGTAATTAGCACAAGAACATAATTATATAATAAAATACTATAAATATAGAAAATCATGATGATATACGATAAGATAACCATGGGACTATTCAGATAACCAAGTTACAACCTGTAAACCAAACAAGGACCGGGGTTGTAACCTTTCATCTGAACGAAACTTGGTTTCCCACCATTTATCGATAAGGTAAACACAAGCAATCAGGTCATGTAACAATCTTGTACAGGATCAGGACAATACTAGACTGGTTAGACTCCATCCAACATTCACGGCCAAGCAATAAATACGGCTTGATACTTTAACTAATTAGGATTATCACAGGCCTAGTTACTAGCAAGATGTAATGAGATTGTTCCAACAGCCACAAGCGCTGCAGACCATCCAGGTTATCCGGACAGAATTAGAGGTTGAGTTCATGTGGGTACATCGTCTAGGAAATGCATGTACCCTTAAGTAGCTTGAAGGGTGCAACACATGACAGTGTGCTGGAAATGTGCCCTACTCGACGGCAGGCTACAAATCCCATGATGGGGCATCCAGATAACGGGATTGCCTGTAGCTGGAAAATCTCTTCATAACTACTGGATTATTCTAGTTATTTAGCCTTAATCAATTTCAGTAGGTACCCTGACCGTGGTACTCAAGGGTCCCTGCCCTAGACATGATGCAAGACAATACTGGTTCATTTGTACAAACACAATCGTCCACGGTGTCTATGTCATTCATTCTTGCCATGTCATGCTAGCCGTCGCAACAGCATTCAATAGTTCCCATCATGCTTACTTGTCATGTCATGCTACGTCATGTCAGTTACTTGTCATACCATGCCATGCACAATTATTAGTCCAGTCATATCAATCAATTCAAGGTTATCAAGTCCGTGACAAGAGGTGCAAGAACAATAAAGCAAACGGGCGCGTATAGGGGCTCAAAGCCTCTACGCGAACGAGACTACGCTAGGCTAAGGTGCCCCGAGCGTAAAATGGCTTTACACGAGCAAGGCCAAGGAAGGACCCCTCTATGCGAGCAAGCACTCTACGCGAGCAAGCACTCTACTTGAGCAAGCACCCTACGCGAGCGAGCACTTCACGCGAGCGGAACTCTACGTGCGCGAGCACTCGAGCGAGACTCTACGCACGCGAGCGCCCGAGCGAGACTCTACGCATACGAGACTCTACGCGAGCGGGAGTAGCCCCTGCGTAGAGCTCGAATGAGCTCGACGTAGGACGGATTACGCTGGCACGCAATACGTGTGCATAAAAAAAGGGAACACTACTCAGGCACGTGAAAACGTGTGCGTAAAGGAGGAAAATACTACGCTGGCACGTAAAATGTGGACATAAAAGGCTCGTCTTCCCCCAAGGCCGAGACATGTAGCCATGGGGACTCAAGAACTCAAGAACCCCATCCTGGCCAAGACTTGATGAAATCCAGCCAATCAAAAGCCAAACTTGCGTAAAATCGAAACGCCCACCACATGGAACTCTCCATTTTCGAAAACAACCAAGTTTAGTATATCAAAACCATGAAGATCAAAAATGCTAAAAATCTAGATCTACGAAATCCATACACCAAAATAAAAATCTTCAAGTTCTAAAGTGGTTTAGAATCATGCTAAGAAGCCATTGAAACCATCAAAATGGGTTCTCAAGTGAAAGTAAGATGCACTTGCCTGCTGGGGTGTTCGGTGGAGAAAGAAAGAAGAAGAAGAGTAGTAATAAAAAAGGAATGAGGAGAGAGAAGGGTTGTTGGGTTAATAAATGGTGGATGGTGGTAGGTAGGGGTCTGCATACTAACCCAAACCAAGCCAAACCAGCCGAACCCAACCGAAACCGATGCATGCCCAAGCCAGAATAGACCACACAAGCCATGAAATGCCAACTAACCTATGCCAATACAAAAACCCAAGACTGGCCAGCCAAGATAAGTCAAAATACGGGTCCGAGATACATATACGTATACCAAAATACGTATAACGAAAACCGAGGGTGACAACTCTACCCACCTTAAAAAAATTTTGTCCTCAGAATTTAATTAAGATGCTAGAGATGTCGAGCAAGCTACACAAATCACAGGCAAGTATAACTAAACAATCAATCAAACAATCAATCATGTAAGCAAGGAATCGAAGGCATAAGGCATAAGAAAGATATTATACCTCACGAGTCAAATAGGTCGGGATATCGCGATCGGATGTCATCCTCACGCTCCCACGTTGACTCACCCGAAGAGTGATGACCCCAAGCAACACGGACTAACTTGATAGTCTTGTTCTTGAGTATCTTCTCTCTTCGGTCCAATATGGATACGAATCTCTTCTCATACGAAAGGTTAGTACCAACAACCAATTCTGAATGATCAAGGACATGACTCGAATCCGGGATATACCGTTGCAACTGGGATACATGGAAGACATCATGTACCTCACGTAACGACGGCGGAAGAGCGAGATGATAGGACATATCACCTACTCGTTCTAGAATGTCGAAGGGCCCTATATGTTGGCCCAATGACTGTATCATATTTTTGAATATGGTTAATCTGTTAAGTTTAGCATTTCATTATCACTAATCTTCATACTATCACTATAGCATTTCTACTTATACTTATATCTTTGGTGATATGTGCCCATTGGTTTACATCTTAGTGCTATGAGCTTATCTATCTTAAATTTAATTGGGTTGCCAAAATCAAAACTATGTTTTTGATTATGGTCATTCAATTAAGTTTAATCATTATGATATCACTAACATTTATGCCATCACCTTAGCACTTATACTTAAACTTTGCATAGTCCTAATGTGCTTTAATTTATCATTCTTGCTACTATGTATATTGCTTTGTTCGTCTAACATGTACATGCAGAAAAGCAATAAGCAAGATCAATGTGGACATATGCAATGAAGAAATCATGGTGGGCCAAAGACGACGGATCCCACAAGATTTCTCTGAACCACCCGACGATATCTCTGGAGCCACGCACCGGGGGTTCCGCTGCCCGGTCAGCGGACGGGGGTCGAGGGGGCAGCGCCCCTCGTCGGGGGTTCGGGGGCGAAGCCCCCGAAAGGTATTCAGTTTTTACAAACTGGATATCTTTGGACAGCTGCCGCCAAGGGAAAAAGTCAGCACCTATCAAAGGAAGAAGCCAAGCCGTGCCATCATCATTTCAAGACTCTGAAGAAGCCTGCACCTGCCTAAGTATATCTGGAGTCTGTAATGAGTCTTAGGAATAATTGTAAACACAAGAAATGGATGGCAAAATCGAAAGCTAGGGTAGAAATAAGCCTAGGATCGTTTTCTGCTGAAAAACGGCATACCGACGGTATACCGGTGTATACCGACGGTATACCGGTTTTTGTTCACAGAAAGTTTCTGTCTACAAAACCGGCATACCGACGGCATACCGGTCCATACCGACGGTATACCGATTCAGTAATGTTCAAATTCCAACGGTCGAATTCTGAGCAATAAATGATCCCAACGGCTATATTTCTAGCCGTTGTATTCCAGACCGGTATACCGCCGGTATGCCGGATCATACCGACGGTATGCCGGTTCGTGACTGAAAAGTTGTCTTTGGCTTCTTTTCAAGCTTTGGTTATAAATAGCCTTGAACCCCTTCATTCAAGGTTGATGCTTTGAGCCTAAAAATTTCCAAACCACCAAAGCTTATCCACATACAACTCTACAAAGCCTTTATTTGCCATCTACAAATTGTGTTAGAGTTATTGAGTTGAAAAGTGAGATCTTCATCTTATTGTATAAGGAGATCAAAACCTATTGTGAAAGGTTGAAGTCGGAGAGCCCTTCGGATTAAAGCTCTTGTGTAAGAAGTTGGCGAGTTCTTCGGATCCAAACTCGTGTGTAACTATTTGCTCAAATAGTGGATTAAAGCCGGAGAGAGTTCCGGGACTGGACTGCCTCTTAGGAGGATACCAGGATATATCGGGTGTCGGTATTGTGTTTGCTTCTTCTCTTGCACTTATATTTTTAAATTGCCAATTAGCTTGTGCTAAGTGCTTGATTAGTTAGCTTGACCCTATTCACCCCCCTCTAGGGTTCCTACAATTGGTATCAGAGCGAGGACTCTATTGTTAGGCTTAACATCCTTAGAGTAGATCCTTATTTTTTTTATGGCAACCTATTCCTCATCCTCCGATAAAGAGGGTTTTATTTCTAGTAGCATAGACAATCATGTTTCTTCTAAATGCAAGAAATGCTCTAAGTGGAAAGCCATGGCTAAACAATCCTTAGAGATTCTTGACAACCTTCATTCTACAAATGAAGAACTTTCTGAAAAGGTTATTCATTTAGAAGAGGCAAATGAGTTTTTGAGAAATAAAAACAATGTCTTATTATCTAGACTTGATTCCCAAAACTCATCTTGTGTTTCTTTAAAGAGTTTGAATGAGGCTTTAATTTTGAAAATCAAATCTCTTTCCTCATCAATAGAAGATCTTAAGAGGCAAACACATGAGCTTAATCATTTGTATGATTCTTCTATTGACACTTTAAAGAAACAAAATGATGCTTTTATCTCTAGAATTGCTTTATTTGAAAAAAAGAATAATGCTTTAAATGTTAAATTTGATTCTCTTACTTGTATGCATGATGATTTGTTATTAGAACATAATATTCTTAAAACCAAATCTTCTCATGCTCATTCTAGAGATATTCATCATTCTAGTATGTCACATGTTCATAACCATGCTCATTCTGATACATGTGCACACACTAGTATTAGGTGCTTCTATTGCTCTCGTATTGGACACATGAGCTTTACATGCCCTATTCGTAGGACCTTTACTACCAATGCTAGAGTAAGTGCTATATGGGTCCCTAAAGCTAATAAATGTGGATCCAAGTTTATTTGGATACCAAAGTCTTCATCTAATGTTGTAGGTGAAGCTTCTTGTATCGGGACATAGCACCGAGGAGCGTGTTGGTGGTTACAAAGCTCAAAGGTCATCTTCTAAGCAATTGCACCAACACAAGTGTGGCCACTAGAGCCACTTTGGTAACATGCTAATCGTTTCTCTTTAAATTGTTTATATTTGTAGAATCTAGCATGTTTCTCTTGATGTCTTGCTACTACCTCATATTGATATCCTTTAGTTGCCTTTTATATAAATCAATGTGAGATACTATTCTAGCATGCTTAGTTAATTTTCTTATTAATTCTTTTATCTAGCATGACTAGTTACTCGGCTTAAATGATTAGTTCACACTATGTAGTTTATCACTCATTTTTTATTAAGTATGACACATTTGATTTATGCATGCTTGTTGTTCTTAATCTCTATATTATGAAGCTTGCATATCACTCTAGTCTATAGGAGCTTGATTTTGATTTGAGTTAATATGATTTTAACTCTCCGTCTTTAAAGTTTTTGAAATAGTTACTTCCTGCCGGTTTGTTTTTAGTATGTAACATTTACTTTAAATCGGTATTTGTGAATATTTATGTTTAGCACAAGCTTCTTATCACTTGACAAGTATTCCCTTATACTTCCTTTTTAATCTTGTGCTTATATAATATATTCATTATTGATTCTCATACTTTATCTTGATTATCTTCTTGAGAATCAATTATGTCTTTGCCTAATGAAGGTTATTTATACTTGCTTTTGAATTTGTGATAGTTTTTCAAATATTCATTAAGGATACATGACTATATTCATTAAATTTCTATTTACATGTAGATCATGTATTTCTTATGTTTATATATTTTTTGTATAAATATCTTTATGTGGGCATATGATTTAAGCTAAAGTTTTATATTGACTTGAAGAGTATTTAAATATACTTTTTACCTTCAAACTTGTGCTTATCTCATACCTTAGCTATTGATTCCTTTGACCATATTTATTCTTCTTGAATCAATTAGCTTCTTCCTTAAAGTCTTCTTTTGATGATATCTTCTTGACTTTTTGGTTGGCATTATGGATACATGTTCTTAATTGGTTTTTGATCTTTTCATGTATGCCTATTCGTGATATATATATAGTTTCATATATATTAGTGATTCCTAACTTTTGATATTTATTTGTTTTATACCTTTAGGTTAGGATGTTGAGAGAAAATATTTGTTTATGTATTGCACTTGACTATTTATGGAAGTTCTTTTAAGAATCACAAGGTTTTGTGTTTTGTCTTGTTTTTATAATTAACCTCCATTTTTAGTGCACATTTTTAAATCTATATCATCTATATATTTCTATTGTGCACTATAAAAGTTTTTGAAAATGATTTTTACTATCCTTAGCATTTAGCTTTCTTGATCTTAATGATCTTTCTTTGCTCATTCCTTGGGTTATGCTTCCTTTTGAATTATTGTTGCCCAATGATGTTTTTGTAGCACATGAGAATACTTGTAATTGTTACATCATATTTCTCATGAATTTAGCTACTATGGTTTGAGTTTTTGTGTTGAGATTTTTCCACTTCTAGAGAATACACTTATTTTAATGTGGCTATAGTATTTTGCATTCTCTAGATTGATCTATCATTTCATTATCTTGGGTTAATCTCAATACTTGGCAAAGAGATTTATTTTATTGTGTTTTCATGAACATCTCTTTTGTCCTTTACTTGATAAGAGTCTAATTCATTTATTTATCATCTTATGCTCTTATCCTTGCTTAGTAAAGAGTCTCTAAATCATTTTGATCATTCAAAATGTATTCCCTTAATTGTGAACTCTATGCTTAAGCAAGTATTTTTTTTTGTGTTAGTGACTTAAGAATTAGTGAGCACATTTATCTTGTTAATGGCTTCTCTCATTAATCTTATTTGGATTATATAGTTTGCTTATTTGTGATATATTATTAAGCTATATAATTTTGGCTCACTTTCACACATCTAGCTATATTCCTATACTTCAATCTATATATGATATGCTAGTTTACAAAAACAAGATTTGTGATATGCTTAATCTCTAAAACTAGTTTTACAAATTCTTTATTAAATCTTGTTTTCTCTTAGAGGTTTGTGATTCCTTGTTTTAACTCTCTTCCATAACTAGTCATTAGCAAGTCTCTCTTAAATTTCTCTCACTTTTTGAGTCATGTTTTCATCGTATTATCATTTACATCTCTTCTTTATTATGTTTGTAATTATTTAAATGAGATTGACTATTTCCCATGTTAATGTGTGAGATTTTTTTTGGACTTGTGATTTTCTCTTGATGAGATTCATTAGATCATATTTATTCATTTGTTTCCTTTATGAATGATCCTAATGATTGAGTAGTCCTAAACTATCTAATTTTGTAAATGTCAAGTTAATTTATTACTCTACTTTGACTACTCATGGTTTATCACATATGACCTTTGCTATTTGAACTTTATTGGTCTTTCATTTAGAAGTAGCAAAGTTTGGATATTATCCGGTTGATGGGTACATATGCGATAAAACATATCTAATCCATGCAAAGCAATAAATTGGTTGATTATTTCTTAATTAGATAATCATGGACATGATGTTTGAGTTTCATTTTTATTTTATTTTTGAGCTATATTATGTCTATCATCATGATTGTTCTTAATTGACTTTATTCTTTTTTATGATGACATTTTCTCAAAGGATTACATACATTGATCTATCATATTTAAATATGAGATTCTTCTATATAGACTAATGTATGCCATCTTTTGATTATATGTGCTTTATTGGAATATTCTTTTGATTTCTCATCTTTAGTGGCTATTAATTGGTTATCTCTTCTTGACTAAAGATGATATTTTTCGTCTTTTGACGATATTGTAGCCTTATATGCATCGAGCAAGGGGGAGAAATCCATAGTTGATTTACCCCTAGATCTTGTAGTTTTCTATTTTATGCTATAAGTGCTTTGGAACTAGATACGCATATTTTGAGGGGGAGCAAATTAATTGATTCAATTCATTTATACCCTTAAATATGTCGTATACCTAATTCATCATGGACCCATACCTTCTTCTTTTTCATATCTTAGTGAATGAGGTCATGATACTTTTATTTGTGAAGGGTTTGTGAGAGTATATGCTATTGTCTTTATCATTTATCTCTCTTTTATAAGGATTAAATAAGTCATCTTCTTAAATATTAACTTTCATATATTATCTTGATGACTATTGTGCTTTCGTTGGTTTGGCTTTTCTTTCATGCTTAATTGAGTTGGCTTTCCTTGTTGAGGACTTATCCAAAATTCATGATTTTTATCACCTTTGGTAGTTCTTTGAGGGGGAGCATTCAAGTCGACTGAATTTCTCTTTCTCAAGTATTTTTCTTTTTTACCTTCATGTTTATCTAAAGGGTATTCATATAGCATGATAAGGTAATTGAGTTCAGATGCATGAACTTGGATAAGCATATAGATTTTGCAAATAATGAGATTACTTTATATCAATTGCAATATTTTACAATGATCATTCTTTTATTTTGTTCCACTATTTATTTGTGGACAATTATGATTATTAATGGTTTCTTTGATCAATGTTTCAAGTTTACATCTTTTCCATTGGTATCAAGTTTATTTAATGTCATATCTCAATTGGTATCTATTAGTTGCAATTATCTATTCCTCATGGCTCTTGTTTGAAATCCTTTATTTCATAGTTCTCTTCCAAAACTAGAGCAATATTTCATATCCTATTGTGTTTTGGATTTATTCCTTGGATTTCAAGTTGGTAAACTACTTAATTCTTGTTTTTCAAATTCCTTTGGTTTTACCAACCATATTGTGTTATGACAAGCAATTTTCTATTTCGTACTCTACATTTGGTATGTAGTTTTATACACTTGTCATTACACCATTCTCCCATTATTTTTCTTTAGTATATCTTGATCATGATTGTCTATGCCTTCCTCATGCTCTGATTTATGTACTTAAGATTGATTTCTTATCTATTAGTACGGGGGAGCGTATTTTTGATCATGTCAAAGGGGGAGAAGTATGTTTAAGTATGTATTTATAAGTAATCTAAGTAGTATGCTTTCAATGATATTGCTTATGTCTTTTGTATATTAGTGATACATGCATCTATACTGTCCATACTAAACTTAACCGATTTGCCATAATCAAAAAGGGGGAGATTGTTGGCCCAATGACTGTATCATATTTTTGAATATGGTTAATCTGTTAAGTTTAGCATTTCATTATCACTAATCTTCATACTATCACTATAGCATTTCTACTTATACTTATATCTTTGGTGATATGTGCCCATTGGTTTACATCTTAGTGCTATGAGCTTATCTATCTTAAATTTAATTGGGTTGCCAAAATCAAAACTATGTTTTTGATTGTGGTCATTCAATTAAGTTTAATCATTATGATATCACTAACATTTATGCCATCACCTTAGCACTTATACTTAAACTTTGCATAGTCCTAATGTGCTTTAATTTATCATACTTGCTACTATGTATATTGCTTTGTTCGTCTAACATGTACATGCAGAAAAGCAATAAGCAAGATCAATGTGGACATATGCAATGAAGAAATCATGGTGGGCCAAAGACGACGGATCCCACAAGATTTCTCTGAACCACCCGACGATATCTCTGGAGCCACGCACCGGGGGTTCCGCTGCCCGGTCAGCGGACGGGGGTCGAGGGGGCAGCGCCCCTCGTCGGGGGTTCGGGGGCGAAGTCCCCGAAAGGTATTCAGTTTTTACAAACTGGATATCTTTGGACAGCTGCCGCCAAGGGAAAAAGTCAGCACCTATCAAAGGAAGAAGCCAAGCCGTGCCATCATCATTTCAAGACTCTGAAGAAGCCTGCACCTGCCTAAGTATATCTGGAGTCTGTAATGAGTCTTAGGAATAATTGTAAACACAAGAAATGGATGGCAAAATCGAAAGCTAGGGTAGAAATAAGCCTAGGATCGTTTTCTGCTGAAAAACGGCATACCGACGGTATACCGGTGTATACCGACGGTATACCGGTTTTTGTTCACAGAAAGTTTCTGTCTACAAAACCGGCATACCGACGGCATACCGGTCCATACCGACGGTATACCGATTCAGTAATGTTCAAATTCCAACGGTCGAATTCTGAGCAATAAATGATCCCAACGGCTATATTTCTAGCCGTTGCATTCCAGACCGGTATACCGCCGGTATGCCGGATCATACCGACGGTATGCCGGTTCGTGACTAAAAAGTTGCCTTTGGCTTCTTTTCAAGCTTTGGTTATAAATAGCCTTGAACCCCTTCATTCAAGGTTGATGCTTTGAGCCTAAAAATTTCCAAACCACCAAAGCTTATCCACATACAACTCTACAAAGCCTTCATTTGCCATCTACAAATTGTGTTAGAGTTATTGAGTTGAAAAGTGAGATCTTCATCTTATTGTATAAGGAGATCAAAACCTATTGTGAAAGGTTGAAGTTGGAGAGTCTTCGTATCCAAACTCTCGGTTGAAGTTGGGGAGTCTTCGTATCCAAACTCTCGGTTGAAGTCGGAGAGCCCTTCGGATTAAAGCTCTTGTGTAAGAAGTTGGCGAGTTCTTCGGATCCAAACTCGTGTGTAACTATTTGCTCAAATAGTAGATTAAAGCCGGAGAGAGTTCCGGGACTGGACTGCCTCTTAGGAGGATACCAGGATATATCGGGTGTCAGTATTGTGTTTGCTTCTTCTCTTGCACTTATATTTTTAAATTGCCAATTAGCTTGTGCTAAGTGCTTGATTAGTTAGCTTGACCCTATTCACCCCCCTCTAGGGTTCCTACACTATATACCTAGGACTAAGCTTTCTCCGTATGCCGAAATGAATGATGCCACGGATAGGCGAGATCCTAAGGAATACATGGTTGCCGACAAAAAATTTAAGGAAACGCCGATGAGAATCGGCCCAATGATGTTGGCGATCTTGTGCAACTCGAAGATGATCTCTGACTTGCCTGACCACCTCAATAGTCCGCGTTACCATCCCTGGACCAAGCATTTGCCTCTCGCCTATATCGTCCCAAGCTAAAGGAGATCTGCACTTCTTGCCATACAAGGCCTCAAAGGGTGCCATCTGGATACTGGCCTAGAAACTGTTATTGTACGAGAACTCCAATAGATGCAAGTAATATTCCCACGAACCACCGAAGTCGAGTGTGCATGACCGTAATATATCTTCAAGATTCTGGATCGTGCGCTCTGACTGACCATCTGTCTGCGGATGATAAGCTGAACTGAACTTGAGACGAGTCCCTAAACTTTTCTGAACAATCTGCCAAAAGTGCAATATGAATCTTAAATCTCTGTCAGAAACAATGCTGACTGGTACTCCATACAACCTGACTATTTATCTGAGGTACATCTCTGCAAGCTGATCCGTCGAGTGACCAACCCTAAAATAAAGAAAATGAGCCACCTTGGTGAGTCTGTCGACTATAACCAAGATAGCATCTCTCCTAGCTGGGGATCTAGGTAATTCCGTCACAAAATCCATGGTGATGTGCTCCCATTTCCATTCTGGGATTGGTAAAGGTTGAAGAAGTCCAGCCAGTCTCTGATGTTCAGCTTTAACTTGTTGGCAAACTAAACATCGAGAGACAAATCGGGCTATCTCCCTCTTCATGCCATTCCACCAAAAATGTTGTCGGATATCACGCTACATCTTCGTACAGTCCGGATGAATTGAATACTGAGAACTGTGAGCTTCTGCCATGATCTCTTGTCTGATATCACCACTAGGTACACAAAGACGCCTCCCATGCCGAAGTGTACCATCCTCATCGATACATAACTCTGGTCTTCGTCCTGCAACACATTCTGCCCTAAGCCGCTGAAGCTTAGAATCGGATGACTGAGCTAACTTGATCCTTTCAACTATACTGGACTGAACTTGCATACTGGCCATCAATGCCACATTGGTAGGAAAGATAACTTCTATACCCATCTTCTGAAGATCTGCTAAAAACTCTGGTTGTGCTGTTAGAAAATAAACTCCGGCTCTTTTTCTCAATGCATCTGCAACAACATTGGCCTTCCCAGGATGATACTACAGGTTAATGTCATAATCCATAAGTAGCTCTAGCCATCTTCTCTGACGCATGTTAAGATCCTTATGGGTAAACACATACTTCAGGCTCTTGTGGTCGGTGAAAATCTATATCCTATCTCCATACAAATAATGCCTCCACAACTTCAATGCAGAAACTACTGCTGCTAGTTCCAAGTCATGGGTCGGGTAATTTCTCTCATGATCACGAAGTTGACGTGATGCATAAGCTATTACCTTTCCATGCTGCATCAAAACACATCCTAAACCTCTGTCTGAAGCATCACAATACACGGAGAATCCTCCGGTCCTATCTGGAAGCGTGAGAATGGGTGATGTCATCAAGCCTCGCTTCAACTTTTCAAAAAAATCCTGATATTCTGCTGTCCAAGCAAACTGTACATCCTTGCGGGTCAACAGGGTCATGGGTGCTGAAATTCGTACAAAGTTCGAAACAAATTGCCGGTAGTAGCCGGCTAAGCCAAGAAAACTGTAAACTTCTACAACGGTATTGGGTACCGGCCACGTCTCAATAGCCACGATCTTTTGTGGATCCACTTCTACTCCACCTCTGGTGATGATATGACCCAAGTGTGAAATGCGATCGAGCCAGAACTCGTATTTACTGAACTTCGCATACAACTGGTGTTCTCAAAGAATCTGGAGGACAACTCTGAGATGCTGCTCATGCTCCGCTTCACTCGTGCTTTAGACCAGGATGTCGTCTATGAACACAATCACAAACTGATCCAAATAAGGTATGAAGATACGATTCATGAGGTCCATGAATACAGCCGACGCATTGGTCGCTCCAAATGGCATAACAAGGAACTCCCAATGTCCATACCTAGATCTAAATGCTATCTTCGGGATGTCCTGCTCTCTGACTCTGATCTGGTGGTCCTGACCGCAAGTCAATCTTCAAAAATACGGACGCCCCCTTGAGTTGATTAAACAAGTCATCTATCCTCGGGAGAGGGTATCTGTTCTTGATTGTCACTGAGTTCAAGGTATGATAATCAACACATAATCTGGACGTACCATCCTTCTTTTTCATAAGAAGCATCGGGGCTTCCTAAGACGATCCACTAGCACGGATGAATCCATTGGTCCTGAGTTCTTCAATCATCTTATATAAAATCTTCAATTCTGATGGTGCTATCCGGTATACTCTCTCTGACACTGGTGCTGTTCCGGGGTTCAAGTCTATGGTGAACTCAATCTCTCTCTGGTGGCATACCTGGAAGCTCTTCGAGAAAAATATCGAGAAACTCTTTTACAACTCTAGGAAACTGAACTGCTGCTGCTACCGCCATCCAAAATACTGGAGTAGAAGGTTCTATTCTGAATCAAAAAAATAAAAACTCTGGCTCACCAGGAATATAAAAAATAATCTTGCCGTTATGGCAATCTATTCTAGCATACTGGTCCCTCAACCAATCCATCCCTAAGACCACATCATAATCGACCATCGGAAATTCTATCAACCTAGCGAAAAACTCCTTACCGCTAACTATGATTCGACACGAGAAAAACACTCTATCTACTCCTACAAGTCCGTTACCAGTAAGTATATTGAGCCTTACTGATAATGACTCTGGCTCCAGCCCTATCCGTGTCGCGAATCGTATAGACATAAATGAATGCGATGCACCAGAATCAAATAACGTTGATGCTGGGAAGGAGTTGACGAGAATAGTACCTGCCACTACCTCACCTGATGCCATCTCCTCCTCCACGGTCAAAGCCATCACTTGCCCTTGCCCTCTGGGTGCTGGTCCCCTCTGCTGGAAACCTCTCTGGCGGTTCCAGATCTGAGCTTGGACATATGCATACTGCTGGGGGTTCTACTGCTGAAATGCTTTGGCCTGAGGCAGCAAGGGCCTCGAAAACGGGTACTGTTGCTGCTGCTGAACTGGTGCTGGGGCTGGCCCCCTAACCGAGGGACTAAAAAAGGTTGATGAAGATGAACTCTTCCTATTCGGGCAGTTCCCAACCCTGTGGTCCAGTGCCCCACAAGCCAAGCACAAATCCTGTGCTCTGCGATACTCTGATACCACATGCCCTGGCTTCCCACAATGAGTGTAACTCATGGCGGAAGACTGCTTCTGCTGTTGCTGCTGGGGATATACGTGGGTCGAATGCTGAATCGAAGCAACAGAAGCTGCCCCCTCGGAGCTCCAATGGTCAAAGCCCTAGCTGTCGGGGCTGGTGCTGAAGACTGGTTCATCTGGCCGTGAGATCGCTTCCGACTTTCGGTCCGGTCTACAATCCTCTGGAAGGTATACTCATGCCTCCTAGCTGCCCTCAATACTGCATCGAAAGTCTGATGCTCAAACTGCTCCACCGCCAGTAAAATCTCCAGGTGGAGTCCCTGCTGGAATCGCTGAGCTCTGTCGAACTCGGTCGCCACTAAGGTGGGAGAAAACTGACTAAGCCTGGAGAACTCGGTCATATATCCATCGACCATCCTGCCCATCTGTTTCAAATTAGTGAACCTCGTCTGTAGATCATATCGAGCTACAATGTCAAAATACTTGGTCTGGAATCTCTCACGGAATACTGTCCATGCAATAGGTGCCACTAATCGAACAGCCTGCGCCGCCCACCAGCTGCGGGCTAGATCCAATAACTGCAGGCGCACCACGGCCACCTTATCATCTTCTGGGATCCTGGATGCTTCTAGAATAACCTCAGTATCCTGCAGCCAAGCGTCTGCGGCAATAGCATCTTTGCTTTCATCGAAGAAGGGAGGGTTCAAGCGCTTGAAGCTGTTGGCCGCACTGTTACCTTGATGACCACCTCTGCTCAAAGCATCTTGTACTGTCTGGTGCAATGCATCACCTCGACGATCCTGTGATGCAAGCAACTCCCTGATGAGTCCAACCAAGACTTCATCATCCTGCCTCGCAGGCTGGGCTGGCTGTACTGGGAGTTCTGGATCTCCGGGAAGCATGATTCGGGAAGCGGCTCCTGAGTGCTGAACTTGATCCTCTTATTGTGGGAGTACTCGTTGAGCTCCTTCCGGCTGATTGGTAGGACCAGGAACAATGCCGCTGGAGAAGATGACACAAGGAACAATAAGGAAGGACCAGGACAAATCAAAGATACAAGCACGCGATCAGGTCAAGATTTCAAGAATTTAGAGGATACGAGCAGAGGTCAAGGACGAGTACTGATTGAGACATCTATTCGGTAAACCCTCACATATCTTGATTCACAAGACCTGTATGGGCCACCACTTAAACCATGTCACGCACCAGAACTAGAATACTGGAGAGTGGGGGCAGACACAGCCAGCTACGTATATTGAAGTGTAACCCACCTCGCTATACGGTCACGGCTGTCGAGATACGAGAGGGTTTAACTGCAAGCCATCAGTCTCTTATGGTCATGAACAAGCCTATTGTCTCAATCTCAAGCAAGTAATAGCAGTTTCAAGATGTCAGAGCACCAAATATACAATAGTAAGGCATCCTATATATTACATATTAGGATAATCATGAAGCTAGTCATACAAAATGTGAAGACTAGCAAGAGTTTCAGTCATACATGATCAACCCTAGGATTTGTTAATCATGCTACAGCCCGTAGGCAGACAGTAAGTAAAGTGCAATCGAGCTAACACGTGCTCGTCGGCTAAACGCCTCAAAAGATTACTTTTACAATAGAGTGGGAGAGCAAAAAATAGAACCTACTCGTTGCCAAGGTTACGCCTAGTGGTCACTATCTGGATGGATGGTAGGGAGATCCTCTGGAGCTGTTCCGGTATCTGGCCATGCAAAACCAGCTGGGTCAGATCCCAGAAAGAGCAAGTGCCACAAAGGAGGCTTCACTTAAGAACTAAAATCGGCAATTAGCACAAGAACATAATTATATAATAAAAGACTGGAAATATGGAAAATCATGATGATATACGATAAGATAACCATGGGACTATTCAGATAACCAAGTTACAACTCGTAAACCAAACAAGGACCGGGGTTGTAACCCTTCATCTGAACGAAACTTGGTTTCCCACCATTTATCGATAAGGTAAACACAAGCAATCAGGTCATGTAACAATCTTGTACAGAATCAGGACAAGACTAGACTGGTTAGACTCCATCCAACATTCACGGCCAAGCAATAAGTACGGCTTGATACTTTAAATAACTAGGGTTATCACAGGCCTAGTTACTAGCAAGATGCAATGAGATTGTTCCAACAGCCACAAGTCCTGCAGACCATCCAGGTTTTCCGGACGGAATTAGGGGTTGAGTTCATGTGGGTACATCGTCTAGGAAATGCATGTACCCTTAAGTAGCTTGAAGGGTGCAACACATGACAGTGTGCTGAAAATGTGCCCTACTCGACGGCAGGCTACAAATTCCATGATGAGGCGCTCAGATAACAAAATTTCCTGTAGCTGGAAAATCTCTTCATGACTACTGGATTATTCTAGTTATTTAGCCTTAATCAGTTTTAGTAGGTATCCCTGACCGTGGTACTCAGGGGTCCCTGCCCTAGACATGATGTAAGACAATACTGGTTTATTTGTACAAACACAATCGTCCACGGTGTCTAGGCCATTCATTCTTGTCATGTCATGCTAGCCGTCGCAATAGCATTCAATAGTTCCCATCATGCTTACATGTCATGTCATGCTATGTCATGTCAGTTACTTGTCATACCATGCCATGCATAATTATCAGTCCAGTCATATCAATCAATTCAAGGTTATCAAGTCCGTGACAAGAGGTGCAAGAACAATAAAGCAAACAGGTGCGCATAGGGGCTCAATCTACGCGAACGAGACTATGCTAGGCTAAGGGGCCCCGAGCGTAAAATAGCTTTACGCGAGCAAGACCAAGGAAGGACCCCTTTACGCGAGCACGCACTCTACGCGAGCAAGCACTCTAAGCGAGCTAGTACCCTACACGAGCGAGCACTTCACGCGAGCAGAACTCTATGCGCACGAGCACTCGAGCGAGACTCTATGCATGCGAGCGCCCGAGCGAGACACTACGCACGCGAGACTCTACGCGTGCGGGAGTAGCCCCTGCGTAGAGCTCGAATGAGCCCGGCGTAGAACGGATTACGCTGGCACGCAATGCGTGTGCGTAAAAAAAGGGAACACTACGCAAGCACGTAAAAACGTGTATGTAAAGGAGGAAAATGCTACGATGGCACGTAAAACGTAGGCATAAAAGGTTCGTCTTCCCCCAAGGCCGAGACATGCAACCATGGGGACTCATGAACTCAAGAACCCCATCCCGGCCAAGACTTGATGAAATCCAGCCAATCAAAAGCCAAACTTGCGTAAAATCGAAACTTCCACCACATGGAACTCTCCATTTTTGAAAACAACCAAGTTTAGTATATCAAAACCATGAAGATCAAAAATGCTAAAAATCTAGATCTACGAAAATCTATGCACCAAAATGAAAATCTTCAAGTTCTAAAGTGGTTTAGAATCATGCTAAGAAGCCATTGGAACCATCAAAATGGGTTCTCAAGTGAAAGCAAGATGCACTTGCCTACTGGGGTGTTCGGTGGAGAAAGGAAGAAGAAGAAGAAGAAGAAGAAGAAGAAGAAGAAGAAGAAGAAGAAGAGTAATGAGAAATGAATGAGGAGAGAGAAGGGTTGTTGGGTTAATAAATGGTAGATGGTGGTAGGTAGGGGTTTGCATACTAACCCAAACCAAGCCAAACCAGCCGAACCCAACCGAACCCGATACATGCCCAAGCCAGAATAGACCACACGAGCCATGAAATGCTAACTAACCCATGCCAATGCAAAAAAAACCCAAGACTGGCCAGCCAGGACAAGTCGAAATACGGGTCCGAGATACGTATACTATACCAAAATACGTATAACGAAAACCGAGGGTGAATATATATATATATATATATATATATATATATATATATATATATATATATATATAAAGATGTGGTTAGGATTGCTTGAATTTAGGGAAGGTGGAGAGGAGGAAGAAGAGAGAGGGACTCCATCTCATGACTTCTAGTGAGATAAATGGATTAGGGATATTTTGGTCCAGAAAACACATTTATGTTTGTTGGGACAAAAAATTTATCCCTGACTGACAAAGAGTATCGACTTGGGGTAGTGGAGTTAATAAAAATGAGTGTAGTTATCATCTTATTGAGTTAAGATTGTGACTTGCTTGGGTGGCTTAGCCACCACAAATTTTGTGTATGTGTTCTTTTGTTTGGTCTCGAAGCAAGACGTGGTTTGTGTCTTTGTTGTAGGTGGTTGACACTTTCATATGCTTTTTTTCCAACAAAATGTCTACCATTTTGAGCATTTGGCAATATATTTATTAACAAATCTATTTAGCATTGTCATAAGCATTGAAACAAAGTTCTTGATAAGAAAATGTACTCTCTTAGATAACTAACAAGAAGAAGGGTGGGGAGAGGGGTCCTTGGTCAAGCAATATTCTAGAATATAGCTTGCATTGTATTTCAAAATCCAAATGACTGCCATATTAGTGGAATGATGTATCCTAGACTTTGGATTGTGAAAGAATTTTTTTTATAGGGTGAATGATTTAGGCAAAATCTGTTGCAGGTAGAAGAATTATGGAAAATTTTGTCATGATTCGTACCCGCATGACCGGGTTCGAGTTATGATTGCATGTAGCCTACGTCCAGTATCGACGGTAGTTGTTCTAAACCTCAATAATCGCCCAAAAGCTTAAAATCATCGATCTTACTCAATCATAAAACTAATAAAGCACGAAAACAAAGTCTAACACACACACGATAACCACAGTACACTAGTATGGTTTCAGTACATCATACAATACCAATCCGGAGACAAATCCGGTAAAATAACCATATATCAATACAACACAATACATCAGCTGTTATATCAAGAATCTATCATAATCTACAAATTCTCTAATGTCCTCATCTGATCCGAAATGCTATCTCCATGTCATCTGAAATGTCAACTATCCAGTCACGATGGGAGTAAAGTACATCTACAACAATAAACCAATACAAAATAATACGGATAAATACAATGCAATAATGAACATGAACTGACCTAAAATATCGGAAGATCATGAAATACTGAAACATGCACAATAAAAGATTAAGACTCGTGATTGAAATACCATTTTTGATATGTGACCGGCTGATAAGCACATAAAAAATAAAGGTATGGCTCAATCATGCGTGCAGTACACAATTGAGCTATCAATATGACCTAACTAGCGATTTTGGGTTTGGTCATATACCTACTTAGTATTTTCTTACCCCAAGTAGCAGAACCAGAACCAGAACCAGAACCAGAACAATGAGCACATGAGGTACAAGTCTAATCGTTACTATCTCGTGTCCAACGTAAGTCATGACTACATGTATTAAGTAAAGAAACAAATACATAGATTACTTGCCTCAATCCAATGGCGAAGATGATTCCTAGAAGATAATATATATGTTAGATTTTAAAAAAAAATAGGACCATGAGTGACTTATTCTTGATTATTTTAACTAGTAATAATTAGTCTTGATTTCTAGCTAGCTTCAATCTCTTGGCTTATAACTAACTCTAGTTAACCAATTCAAATTATAAGTAATTACTAATATTATCTAATTAGTGCTAAAAATTATTGATTAACACTAACCTTAATTTATTTAACTAAATTACTATTAATGCAGTAACAGTTCCTTATTTTGAATAATATTGGGCTTTGACCCAGTAGCACTATTTATCACTCCTACTGCCAGCCTACCCAATGTTCCTAAATATTGGTTTAACAATTGGGCTCGGTCATATGATCAAGCTGGCCTGTGATTTGTTGAGCTTTAAAAGCCAAAAATAGCTCATTTAAAAAATACATAAAAGCCCAACAACTTATATACCTAAAAGCCCATTCTTAATTATTTTTCACACATACACAGGCCCAATCACCTACCTTATATTTGATTTCATAAAGCTCGTTCTCTCATTTTCTAGAGAAAATAAACAAAGAAAATGGAAAAAACTCACGTCGGTTGGGTTGGGAAATTCGAGGGAAGGGTCGCTACTCTTGCTCGAGAGAGGAGCGACCAGATCAGTGTCGGATCGATAACAGTGAAAGGTGGTTGGGAGCTAAAGGAGTCCGGTCTTTCGATGGCAAGATCGACTAGATGTAGATGAGGGTGGAGTCCAACGAGAGGAGGCTGCGGTGCTAGGCTCGAAGTAGGGAGGGAAGTGTCGCTCATGATGGAACTGGAGATTCCCAGGACCCTTTATTTGGTGTGCGTATTGATCGATAGAAAGTTAAACAGATCAAATACGTGTTCTAACCCTTCATAGGCGGAAACTAGGGTTCACGAATTATACCTGCGGCAGAAAGGAGACAAGTAATTCCTGGCAATCTCGAGCGGACGACCCCAAGATCTTCTGCACATATTCCATCCTTGAGTTGGACGTCGTGTGGGCGACGACCTCCCAACCTTTTCTTCTCCTTGGCAGCACTCTCTTTCTCTCCTTACGTGAATCACGAATTTAGAGAAAATTTCAGATTTCTAATCATTAATCTGGCGGCCAGAGAATAGAGGATATATATTGGCTACGGCAGGGACCATGAGGAGAAATTAGGGTTAGGCCTCCTAACGGATCTGGATATCCCGTGTTCAGTCCGAACACACAATCCAGGCCCATTAACAATAGCTCGGTCCACTAATGAGCTATTGTTGTACTACCTCCCTAATCCCAAATTATGTTTGTGGGCTCCTTTTATTATATGCTCGTTTGGCTCCCCATGTTAAGATATCGTATGTCCGTCGATCAAATTAAGTTACTGACAACTATATTGATTCGACATCTTTTATCCTTAAGTAGTCCCGCTCAACTTTATTTGTCATGTCGGATATAATCCACCTGCAGGGTTTACATGACAATCCTTATGAGCTCCTTAAGAGGACATCATCAACCCGATATATCGGGACATAAATTCCATTTATAATCAACAGCCCATCATACATATAATGTTATTACCCAATTCATAGAGGTTGTTGATCCATAATGAATCTCACTCTTTTATGAGTCAAAGTAATGCACATTGCATATACATGTCCGTTATTATATCCGGATTAAGAGTATAAGCATCCATAATAACAGAGGTGTTTGTTCTCTTATGTAGTTAGTACAAAGAGAACAACCTCAAGTGGTCCTGTTCAATACACACAAAGTGTACTAGTGTAAACCTATAGTCAAGATAGACTAATACCAGATTACACTACAACCTTTCCAATAGATTGTCCAAGTCCATCTAGGTTGTGAACTATTTATATACTCCATAGGAAACTGATAATATGATCTTCTGTGTGACACCACACACCATATTATCTACAATATAGAATATTAGACATTTGCATTAACACTTGCAACAAATACAATATGCAAACATTTGCCCATATGATTCTCATTCAAAATTTAAGGAAATAAGGTTACTACAAAAGTGATGCTTTTAGTATATAACCCTAACAATCTCCCACTTATACTCAAAGCATTGCTTTTCAGTATACTGTTACAAATCTCCCACTTATACTTAAAGCCATGCTGCTACACATCTGACTCCCATTCCCTCAACATGACTGTCAAAAGCCTTAGCTGGTAAGCTCTTTATAAAAGGATCAGCTAGGTTGTCGGCTGATGCTATCTTGATCACAACAACTTTTCCTTTCTTTATGAAATCTCGTATCAGGTGGTACTTGCGCTCAATGTGTTTGCCTATCTTATGGGCTCGTGGTTCCTTCGAGTTTGTAACTGCACCACTATTATCACAATAAAGTGTAATAGACTTAGGCAAACTAGGTACCACATCCAAGTCCAATAGAAAGTTTCTGAGCCAAACCGCTTCTTTGGCTGCCTCAGAGGCTGCCACATACTCGGCTTCCATGGTGGAATCAGCAATACATTTTTGCTTGATACTCCTCCACACAATGGCTCCACCTCCCAAAGTAAACACATAACCTGAGGTAGATTTCCTGGAATCCCTATCTGACTGAAAATCTGAGTCTGTATACCCCAAGGGAACTAAACTATCTGCCTGGTAAACTAGCATATACTCTTTAGTCCTTTTTAGGTACTTCAAAATATGCTTTACGGCAGTCCAGTGCTCTTGTCCTGGGTTAGACTGATATCTGCTGACCATGCCTACGGCAAAGCAGATGTCTGGTCTCGTACATAGCATTACATACATTAAGCTTCCTACTGCTAAAGCATAAGGAACTGCCTTCATGTTCTCTATCTCTTTAGGTGTCCTCGGACACTGCTCCTTTGATAGAGCAATTCCATGTCTAAAAGGTAAGAAACCTTTCTTAGAATTTTGCATACTAAAATGAGTTAGTACAGTATCGATATAGGAAGCTTGGGATAAGCCCAACATCCTTTTCTTGCGATCTCGTAGAACTTTGATCCCAAGGATGTGACCTACTTCTCCCAAGTCCTTCATATCAAACTGTTTGGATAACCATACCCTTACATCAGATAATACCTTAACATTGTTTCCAATGAGCAAGATGTCATCCACATAAAGTACTAGAAATACCACCACGTTTCCGTCACACTTTTTGTATACACATGATTCATCCTGACATTGATCAAATCCATAGGATTTTATCACCTGATCAAAACAGATGTTCCAAGATCTGGAAGCTTGCTTAAGTCCATAAATGGACTTTTTGAGCTTACAAACAAGATGCTCCAGGCCCTTTTCAATGAACCCGTCTGGTTGCTTCATATAGATGTCTTCCTCAAGACTTCCATTAAGGAAAACTGTCTTGACATCCATTTGTCAAATCTCATAATCGAGATGAGCTGCAATAGATAAAAGTATCCGAATAGACTTAAGCATGGCTACAGGAGAAAAGGTTTCCTCATAATCGATACCCTCTCTTTGAGTAAAACCTTTTGCTACAAGCCGAGCTTTAAAGGTTTCAACCTTACCGTCTGATCCTCTTTTTCTCTTATAGACCCACTTGCATCCAATAGATTTTACACCAACGGGTGGTTCTACAAGCACCCAGACCTGATTAGAATCCATAGATTCTATTTCAGATATCATTGCTTTTTGCCAAGACTCTGCATCTTTATCTTGGAGTGCTTCATTATAGGTACATTGTAACGCCCCAGTCCCAAAATTTGTAGGACTATGAATGCGAATACATGCCAGCTACGTATCAAGTGGACTCCAGCCCAGCTCGAATACGTATAAGCTGTATAGTAATGACCAACTATCTATATTAATTAATAATATCTAAGTCTCAATCCACAGTAAAATAGAATACAGGAATGAACAACATATAACCTAGTGTGCACCCCATGCTACAGTTGTTCGAATAGACCAGAAAGAAATAACTTGAGTCTACAAATACTAGGCTGACAAGCAGAATATAAATGAATAGAGATAAATATATAACCACCAGAGATACCTGAAACAGTAAATATCAACCATCATGATCAGCTACCAACTCCGCTTAGTCGAATACCTGGAGAGATCACCAGGTCCTCAGGGGACATAGCAAGGTACATACAACATGCCAATTAACAGTAAATAAAAACATATGAACTAATGGGTACTACCCTAACCAGTCTAAGTGACATGCACGTGAGAACATATTCCGGATATCAGGCTTAGCTACTGAGGCTCACAAGCTCCTCAGCAGGCTATTGCCCTCAGGCACCGTGTCGTGGGACCAAAGGGCATACGAGTATATCAAGTAAATAACTACCCACGCTCTGCCACAGAGACGAAGGTATACTAGTAGAATACCATCCAAGTCCCTATATGGAAACGAGGCTAAACTAGTAGAATAACAGCCAAGTCCCATATATGAAAACGAGGATATTCGAGTAAAAATATATGTATATATACAGCCTGATATAACGGTAATGTTCTCCCCACCCCATGTTCTATTCTATCAAGTCATGTCAGATAACACTAACAATATCAAGTAAATAATCATGTAACCTATCATAGACCCAAACCATGAATATGTCATATCTTGGACTATCTCATGATCGTGTCAGTGTCCTAGGTCCATCGTGTCTCAAGTAACACGATAATCAATGCAACGCTATATCTAAGGTTAATACCCAATATCCGCATACAGATATTGACACCCGAATCTGTTCGGACGTGAAGTATCAACTATTCCTATATTATGATATATACGAGGATAGAAATAATAATAAAAAAGAATATGTACTGAAAACTTGGCAAGGTACACTTGCCTGAGTCCTGAGCAGTAATTTGACAATAATCAGATATAGTCCTAGGAAGTGCATAAGCGCCTGCTGTAAAAATATCAAAATAATTCCAAATTACTATAAATGGATATTCATATGTCCAAATCTAAACATACGACAAATTGGTAATTTTTAGATTGACACGAGGTCCAAAGGCGGGCCACGTCGCACAGAACAACATGTTGGTATCAAATATCTTAGAATTTTATAAATTTAGTTTGACACTACAAATCCATCGGTACTTTCAGAATTGGATTCTGGCATTCCGTTAACAAGGTCGCCCGTTGAGTTGGACCTTGGGACCCACGAAACGGTGTTCCGGTCAACGGTCTCAGATTCTCACCAAACTTGGGCCACAGGACCAGCGTCACGTGACGAGTCCAATGGCGCAAGTTTCGTGTCAATCTGAGTGTAAAATGGTCTGAAAAATTGAAACAAGCCGATACAAATTTAATTATTATGGTCAAGAGTGCATTTAATAATTTGAAGGGTGAAAATATCATTCAAGCTTGCATTTAACTTATATAGCTGCAGGCAATACTTTAGATAGAAAATTTCAAAAGTCAGCAAAGGAAGAAGGTCCAACCGTTATTTAATTTCTGTAACTTTATATTCTACTTAATGATTTCATTAATCTTAACAATATACTCTTCCATAGTGTTATTATTTTAAACCAAATAATTCTAAAGCTTTGAGTCTAATTATCTTCAATCCAAATAGCAAGGAAATTTGAATTGTTTGAAGGGTAGGATATCGGTCAGGTGACGAACGTACCCGAAAAGATGGCTCGGCGATTTGGTTTAATGTGCACAGTTGCACATCGATGTCAGCATGCGGTCTTTGACGAAGACGAGATCGTAGTCGTCACGGACGATGTCAGGCAGCTAGTCGAATCTGCGGTCAGCGGACGCTGCTGGCGGACGGTCACTGGCAGGTTGACAGGTCGACGAACAGGGTGTTGTCGGCGGGTCAAATAATTGGAAAGAGGGTGTTGGCTTTGGATGAAGGAGTGAAGAAGGTAGCCTATATATATATAGATATAAGAAGGGGGTTACAATAGAGATGAATGGGAAAGGAGAGGTCGTCAGTTACTGGAAAGGAAGGAAAGGATCGGTTTCACTCGTTAGCTGAAGGGAAGGGACAAAGGTGGGGGTTTCATTTGTTTGGCTGCTATACATTCATTTTCATTCATGAATGTGAGACAAATGTGGGCCCTAGTTTATTTGTTTCTACGTTGTAGCTATTGCTACTTGTTGAACCTTTCATTACTTAAGCAAAGAGAAAAATAAACAAGGTGGGCCATGGTGGTAGCTACATTTCTTGTCTTTGGCTAAGTTGGAAACTAATTTATTAACTCCATTAGGTTCTGTGGAAATAAAATGTAGCTTAGGTTTTAGCTTAAGTATTTTAATTAGTATTTAGTATTAATTAAGGCTTCAAGGAGTTAATTAGGAATTAGGAATTTTTAGTAGCAAATAAATAATAAAAAAATCCAAAATCTAGAAAAGATTATTTAATTATAATTAACTCCAGAAAATTATCTCGAACAATTTTGGACAGAAAAATACATAAAATAAAATCTTAATTACCAAATTATCCTTGGTCAAAATTCAGGGGTTTACACTCTACCCCCCTTAAAATATTTCGTCCCCGAAATTCAGAAATTTATAACGATAATGATAACTTATGGTAAATTTAGGTCACACCTGAAACCTCAAATAAGTGAGGATAACGCTCTCGTATAGAATCCTCTCGTTCTCATGTGGACTCTCCAGGAGATTGGTACTTCCATGCTACCCGAACCAGCTTGACTGTCTTGCCTCTCAATGTCTTTTCGCTGACATCTAGTATTCCAACTGGTTGTTCTTCGTATGAAAGGCTCGGTCCCACCGTGATCTTGGAGTGGTCTACTATATGACTTGGGTCGGTCACGTACCTCCTCAGCTGCGAGACGTGGAATACGTCATGCACGCCTTCTAATGATAGAGGCAATGCAAGGCGATACGCCACCTCTCCAACTCGCTCCAGGATGTCAAATGGTCCAATGTACCTTGGACTCAACTTTCCTTTGCTCCCTAATCTGATAGTGCCTCGTGTAGGTGAGATCCTCAAAAATACATGCTCACCTTCCTTGAACTCTAAAGGTCGGCGGTGCGCATCAGCCCAGTGCTTTTGTCTATCCTGAACTGCTCGAAGACGACTCTGAATCTGTTTTACCTTCTCGACTGTCTGAGTCACTATCTCTGGTCCAAGTATCTGACGTTCTCCAACATCACTCCAACATACCGGTGATCGGCATTTCCTCCCGTACAGTGCCTCATATGGTGCCATCTGTATGCTAGCTTGGTAACTATTATTGTAGGAGAATTCCACCAGATACAAGTGGTCTTCCCAAGAACCTCCAAAATCTAGCATACATGCTCGCAGCATATCCTCTAAGGTCTGGATTGTACGTTCTGATTGGCCATCCGTCTGCGGGTGATAAGCGGTGCTGAACTTGAGTCTAGTGCCTAGACTCTCCTGCATACTTCTCCAGAAATGTGAGGTGAAGCGGGAGTCTCTATCCAAAACTATACTAACTGGTACTCCGTGTAACTTCACGATCTGCCTCATATATAAGTCAGCTAGTATCTCAGTGGATTGTCCAACTCTAAATGGCAAGAAATGTGCCGATTTTTGTGAGTCGGTCTACGTTCACCCATACTGCATCCTTTCCACTAGGGCTTCTTGGAAATCCAGTAACGAAATCCATAGTAATGTGTTCCCACTTCCACTCAGGGATAGGAAGTGGTTGTAATAGTCCTGCGGTCCTCTGATGCTCCGCCTTGACTTGCTGACAGACCAAGCATCTTGCTACAAATCGTGCAATTTCTCTTTTCATCCCGTGCCACCAATAGTACTTCTCCAGGTCGCAGTACATCTTGGTGCCTCCCGGATGAATCGAGTAGATAGAACTATGCGCTTCTTCCATTAATTCCTGCATCAGCTCTCCATTCGGAACATATAGGCGATTCTCGTACCTCAATGTTCCGTTCTCATGAATGCGTAGCCCCTTCTCCAGTCCAGCCTCTGTCCTTTCTCGAAGCCTCCGAAATCGTGCGTCTGTAGGCAAAGCTGCCTTAATCCTCTCCACCAATGATGACTGAACCTCCAAGCGTGCTAAAACTCCATTCTGTCCAGGCAATATAACTTCTATTCCAAGCTCCTGAAGATCATTCAATAGTTGTGACTGTGTTGTCAAGAAGTACGCTGAAAGCTTCCTGCTCAAGGCGTCTGCAACAACATTTGCCTTGCCAGGATGATACTGTAGCTCAATATCATAATCAGCCATCAACTCTAACCATCGTCGTTGTCTCATATTCAACTCCTTTTGCGTGAAGACGTACTTCAAACTCTTGTGATCTGTAAATATCTCCATGCGCTCTTCGTACAAATAATGCCTCCAGAGCTTCAATGCAAAGATCACTGCAGCTAATTCCAAGTCGTGTGTCGGGTAATTCTTCTTATGCAACTTTAATTGTCGTAAGGCGTAAGCGATAACTTTGCCATGTTGCATCAAAACACAGCCAAGTCCGCTCCCCGATGCATCACTGTATACTACAAATCCTCCCGATCCAGAGGGAAGTGTCAGGATAGGTGCAGAGGTCAACCTTGTCTTCAATTCTTCAAAGGCTAATTGACAATCTGCAGTCCACCGAAACTCCTGGTCCTTGCGTGTCAACCGTGTCATAGGCTCTGCGATCCGTGCAAAGTTTTTCACAAACCGCCGATAGTAACCGGCAAGTCCAAGGAAACTCCTCACTTCTGCTACAGATGTTGGTGTAGGCCAAGACTCAACTATAGCTATCTTCTCTGGATCTACTGAGAGTCCATCCCCTGAGATAATATGTCCAAGGAAAGGAACTCTATCCATGCAGAACTCACATTTGCTCAGCTTAGCGTACAGTTTCTCCCGTCTCAGTGTTTCTAGCACAATACGAAGATGCTCCTCGTGCTCTTCTTGGCTCTTGGAGTATACTAAGATGTCATCAATAAACACAACTATGAACTTGTCTAAATACTGGTGGAACACTTTGTTCATCATACTCATAAATACAGCTGGTGCGTTGGTTAAACCAAATGGCATAACCAGGAATTCATAGTGTCCGTACTTGGTTCGAAATGCCGTCTTTGGAATGTCTTCCTTCCGTACCTTGATCTGATGATATCCAGACCGAAGATCGATCTTCGAGAATATGCAAGCTCCACTCAGTTGATCGAATAGATCATCTATGCGCGGTAGGGGGTACTTATTATTGAGATCTCTATAATCAATGCACATGCGGACCGACCCGTCCTTCTTTGGTACAAAAAGGATAGGTGCTCCCCATAATTGATTTAATCGGCTCGGCTCCTAGAATTAGGTCAATCTACACAATCCAAGACTACCAAAAATTAATTCCTACTCACTATGTCATTCTTTTATCAAATCTCCTTTTTAGTATGATTAACAACTCACCACTTCTAGTCTATAGGAATCTATTTAATAATCACAAATACATCTAACCCTTTTATACTTGTATACTAGGTAATGGGGGTTATGTTAATGCTAGACAATGCTTATATGTGATACCTCGGCAAATACTCATCTATTGACTAATATTCTACTCATGCTTGTTCATATGTTCTTTCAAAGTTATTTAACTTCTACTTAAAGGTATGTATAGTATAACGCAGTCATGTCCATTCTACATCCTATACCAAGTCAGAGAGTGGTACAACCAAATATCACTTATCCCTTTGATAGAAAGCTTCCTAGTATGGACTTTCGACCGCTATCCAGTGATAACTTCATTTCTTGACCTATACCTACTACCACGATTTTTATATTGTTCAAACGAAACTTCCTCCGTCTTCATGCAACCATAGGATTTCTATCTATCTTGAGTACAAAACTTATAGATTTATCCTATTCTCAACAAGACTTTCGAATCCTTTCAAATGTAGTCTTTCATGTAGGTGACCACATTCTAATTTGAAAACCATATCAACATCTACTACTCGTTCTTTCAAATCACTCCCATCATTTCGGTTGATAACTCTATCGTACCCCTTTCTTACTAAACCAAGTTAAACCTAGTTAGACTTATATCCCATCCCGATCTAACATAGATAAATAGTAGAATGTCCATTTCTCCTAGAGTCTCTCACTAGGATTAGGTAGGCTATATGAATTTATATTGCTAATCCGACACACTTGGTCTATCTAATAGAGACGCGCGTCAATATAACCCTTATTATCTTAAACAATCAATCCCTCTTCAGATGCTCTAATAACTTTTTTTTTCCTATGATAAAAATAATAATCGAAAGGAGTATCAAACACGAGCATTCGTCCTTCAGAAGTAGGGAAGGGCGTGAATTCAAGGTAAGGAGTTCAAGATTGTGATTGAATGCATTATTCGAGCTTCAAGGGCGATAGATGAACTCAAAAGAATTTCCAAAGCAATTGTGGATTGAGATCCTAATATAGTATCCTATTGCAGGCTCGTTCGGTTAGTAACGTAACCGAGACGATATAGGTTGACCTGCATGGGCCACCATAAAAACATGTAACGCCCCAGTCCCAAAATTTGTAGGACTATGAATGCGAATACATGCCAGCTACGTATCAAGTGGACTCCAGCCCAGCTCGAATACGTATAAGCTGTATAGTAATGACCAACTATCTATATTAATTAATAATATCTAAGTCTCAATCCACAGTAAAATAGAATACAGGAATGAACAACATATAACCTAGTGTGCACCCCATGCTACAGTTGTTCGAATAGACCAGAAAGAAATAACTTGAGTCTACAAATACTAGGCTGACAAGCAGAATATAAATGAATAGAGATAAATATATAACCACCAGAGATACCTGAAACAGTAAATATCAACCATCATGATCAGCTACCAACTCCGCTTAGTCGAATACCTGGAGAGATCACCAGGTCCTCAGGGGACATAGCAAGGTACATACAACATGCCAATTAACAGTAAATAAAAACATATGAACTAATGGGTACTACCCTAACCAGTCTAAGTGACATGCACGTGAGAACATATTCCGGATATCAGGCTTAGCTACTGAGGCTCACAAGCTCCTCAGCAGGCTATTGCCCTCAGGCACCGTGTCGTAGGACCAAAGGGCATACGAGTATATCAAGTAAATAACTACCCACGCTCTGCTACAGAGACGAAGGTATACTAGTAGAATACCATCCAAGTCCCTATATGGAAACGAGGCTAAACTAGTAGAATAACAGCCAAGTCCCATATATGAAAACGAGGATATTCGAGTAAAAATATATGTATATATACAGCCTGATATAACGGTAATGTTCTCCCCACCCCATGTTCTATTCTATCAAGTCATGTCAGATAACACTAACAATATCAAGTAAATAATCATGTAACCTATCATAGACCCAAACCATGAATATGTCATATCTTGGACTATCTCATGATCGTGTCAGTGTCCTAGGTCCATCGTGTCTCAAGTAACACGATAATCAATGCAACGCTATATCTAAGGTTAATACCCAATATCCGCATACAGATATTGACACCCGAATCTGTTCGGACGTGAAGTATCAACTATTCCTATATTATGATATATACGAGGATAGAAATAATAATAAAAAAGAATATGTACTGAAAACTTGGCAAGGTACACTTGCCTGAGTCCTGAGCAGTAATTTGACAATAATCAGATATAGTCCTAGGAAGTGCATAAGCGCCTGCTGTAAAAATATCAAAATAATTCCAAATTACTATAAATGGATATTCATATGTCCAAATCTAAACATACGACAAATTGGTAATTTTTAGATTGACACGAGGTCCAAAGGCGGGCCACGTCGCACAGAACAACATGTTGGTATCAAATATCTTAGAATTTTATAAATTTAGTTTGACACTACAAATCCATCGGTACTTTCAGAATTGGATTCTGGCATTCCGTTAACAAGGTCGCCCGTTGAGTTGGACCTTGGGACCCACGAAACGGTGTTCCGGTCAACGGTCTCAGATTCTCACCAAACTTGGGCCACAGGACCAGCGTCACGTGACGAGTCCAATGGCGCAAGTTTCGTGTCAATCTGAGTGTAAAATGGTCTGAAAAATTGAAACAAGCCGATACAAATTTAATTATTATGGTCAAGAGTGCATTTAATAATTTGAAGGGTGAAAATATCATTCAAGCTTGCATTTAACTTATATAGCTGCATGCAATACTTTAGATAGAAAATTTCAAAAGTCAGCAAAGGAAGAAGGTCCAACCGTTATTTAATTTCTGTAACTTTATATTCTACTTAATGATTTCATTAATCTTAACAATATACTCTTCCATAGTGTTATTATTTTAAACCAAATAATTCTAAAGCTTTGAGTCTAATTATCTTCAATCCAAATAGCAAGGAAATTTGAATTGTTTGAAGGGTAGGATATCGGTCAGGTGACGAACGTACCCGAAAAGATGGCTCGGCGATTTGGTTTAATGTGCACAGTTGCACATCGATGTCAGCATGCGGTCTTTGACGAAGACGAGATCGTAGTCGTCACGGACGATGTCAGGCAGCTAGTCGAATCTGCGGTCAGCGGACGCTGCTGGCGGACGGTCACTGGCAGGTTGACAGGTCGACGAACAGGGTGTTGTCGGCGGGTCAAATGATTGGAAAGAGGGTGTTGGCTTTGGATGAAGGAGTGAAGAAGGTGGCCTATATATATAGATATAAGAAGGGGGTTACAATAGAGATGAATGGGAAAGGAGAGGTCGTCAGTTACTGGAAAGGAAGGAAAGGATCGGTTTCACTCGTTAGCTGAAGGGAAGGGACAAAGGTGGGGGTTTCATTTGTTTGGCTGCTATACATTCATTTTCATTCATGAATGTGAGACAAATGTGGGCCCTAGTTTATTTGTTTCTACGTTGTAGCTATTGCTACTTGTTGAACCTTTCATTACTTAAGCAAAGAGAAAAATAAACAAGGTGGGCCATGGTGGTAGCTACATTTCTTGTCTTTGGCTAAGTTGGAAACTAATTTATTAACTCCATTAGGTTCTGTGGAAATAAAATGTAGCTTAGGTTTTAGCTTAAGTATTTTAATTAGTATTTAGTATTAATTAAGGCTTCAAGGAGTTAATTAGGAATTAGGAATTTTTAGTAGCAAATAAATAATAAAAAAATCCAAAATCTAGAAAAGATTATTTAATTATAATTAACTCCAGAAAATTATCTCGAACAATTTTGGACAGAAAAATACATAAAATAAAATCTTAATTACCAAATTATCCTTGGTCAAAATTCAGGGGTTTACACTTGCATCCTCTTTTTCTCTTATAGACCCACTTGCATCCAATAGATTTTACACCAACGGGTGGTTCTACAAGCTCCCAGACCTGATTAGAATCCATAGATTCTATTTCAGATATCATTGCTTTTTGCCAAGACTCTGCATCTTTATCTTGGAGTGCTTCATTATAGGTACATGGATTATAATCTTGTTCTTCGGGGACGAAGTCTGACGACTCTCCCAAGAACGCATATCTATCAGGTTGTATTACAACCCTCCCACTACGACGAGGCACTATCGGTTGTGGTGTAAAATTTGTGACACGTTGTACAGTTATTTGTGGTTCATCCTCTTGTACTGTTGGTACTGAAGTACTTGGTGTCTCACGTCTCAGTTATTCTAGAACAACTCTACTTGTGGGTTTATGGTTCATCACATAGTCTTCCTCTAAGAATCGGGCATTGGTGCTAACAATGACCTTCTGATCCTTAGGACTATAAAATAAACCTCCTTTCGTTCCTCTTGGATAGCCTACAAACAAGCGCACTTCTGTACGAGATTCCAACTTATCTGCTTTTCCATTCAGCACATGTGCTGGACTACCCCAAATGCGAACATGTTTCAGACTAGGCTTACGCCCAATCCACAGCTCTGTGAGAGTAAGAGGTAATGACTTAGAAGGAACCAAGTTCAAAATATAAGCTGCAGTCTCTAAGGCATATCCCCAAAATGAATCTGGCAAATCCGAATAACTCATCATTGATCTAACCATCTCCATAAGAGTTTTATTCCTTCTTTCGGCTACACCATTCTGTTGGGGCATTCCAGGTGCAGTCAATTGGGATGCAATCCCAGCCTCTGATAAATAATCTCTAAACTCTCCAAAGAGGTACTCACCACCACGATCTGATCGTAATGACTTGATACATTTTCTATGACATTTTTCCGTTTCAGCCTTGTACTCTTTGAATTTCTCAAAGCACTCAGACTTACGACGCATCAAATAAATGTATCCATACCTTGAATAATCGTCAATAAATGTGACAAAATATTCAAAGCCACCTCTAGCTTGGATAGTCATGGGTCCACACAAATCAGAATGAACCAATTCCAACACATCTTTGGCCCTATACCCCTTTGCCGTAAAAGGCCTTTTGGTCATTTTACCTTCCAAGCAGGATTCACAGACTGGTAGTGCCTCCACTTCCAATGAACTCAAAGGTCCATCTTCAACCAGTCTTTAAATCCTTCTTAGGTTAATATGCCCCAATCGTAAGTGCCAAAGATATGTTTGGTTCATACAAGAAGGTTCTTTTCTCTTATTTAAGTTAGATGACATATTATTCATTTCCATAAGTTGCATTGTGGGCAAAATAGGATTAATGACATACAAATTATCAACCAATGCACCAGAACAGATAAAATGTTTATTCTTTCTAATAATAATATTGTCATTAAAATAAACTGAATATCCATCCTTAACTAACATAGAAACAGAAACTAAATTCCTTCTAAGTGAAGGTGCATAAAGACAATCTCTCAATGTCAAAGACTTATTTCTACCAAAAGATAAAGTAACATCTCATAATGCAACGACCGATACTTTTGTAGCATCACCCATAAACAAGCATATCTCTCCATCACTTAGCCGTTTGGTTTCCTGGAACCCCTGCAATGTATTGCAGACATGATTAGTGGCTCCTGTATCTACACACCAGGTGCCGGTAGATAACACCGTTAAACATGTTTCAACTACTAGTAAATGGGATATACCTTTTTTGTTCCCTTGTTTGAGAAGTGGACAATCAGTCTTCCAATGTCCTGACCCTTTGCACTTGAAACATTTGCCTTTCGGCTTTTTCACCGCGCCTTGAGGTCCCATGCCCTTCTTTGCTAAGTTTGCCTATTTCTGAATGTTATTCTTCTTTTTACCGCCTTTTGGCTTAGAAGTAGAAGCCTTTTCAGAAACAAAAATATGACCACTCTGCCTAAAGAGAGATTCAGTATCCTGTAGCTCTTTTGCAAGTTCTGCCAAACTGTACAACCTTTTGTTCATGTTGTAATTAAGGCAGAAATTGTCAAAAGTTTTAGGTAGAGTCCCGATAATGATATCGACCTGGATTTCTCCATCGATTTCAGCACCAAGGATCTCCATCTCATTCAGATGACCCATCATCTTGAGAACATGATCCCTTACTGGTGTGCCCTCAGCCATTTTTGTATTCATCAAACATTTCATAGCAAATAGCCTAGCTGCTCTACTCTGATGTCCGAAGAGTTCCTTGAGGTTATACATCATGTCATAATCTATGGTCATGGCCTGATGCTGATGTTGTAGTACATTTGACATAGATGCCAGAATGTAACACCGTGCCATCTCATCTGTCTTTTTCCACTTCTTATAAGCCTCTTTGACCTCTTCATCAGAGTTAGCATCAGGCTTAGGTGGGCATTCCTTAACAAGTACATATTTGTACTCCTCAGCAATCAGAACAATGTCCAAATTACGTTTCCAGTCAATATAATTAGGTCCAGTAAGTTTGTTTTCTTTAAGAATCACCATAAGTGGACTGAAAGAACCCATTTTTTGAAATCCTGAGAATCACATAAATAAAATTATGTAGGGCAAAAAAACTTTTTGAATTAACTAAATATTGATTCCCTCAAAACAATAATAAGAAATTCACCAACACCTTGAACACCATGAATTTAGCATGCCACGATAGTGTGGACGTATACAAATTCAACTTTGTTCAAGTAGATTTTTCTTATTAAGTTTACTATCATGTCAATATAACTTTATGATAAATAAAATTAATATGCTGGTCTTGCTCTGGTCATATAAATAATAGCAGTGACTCCGATGGGGAGGATACTATTATTTGTATCTATGTATACCATTACTTAATACTAAGTCCATTACCTTGTAATGAGTTCCTTCAGATGGAGAAGTGAACACATACTAGGTAACTTTCTACAATTATCCCTAAGAAAGTTTGTACTGGTGATCCATAATTATACTCATCCGATATGGAGGAAAGCACTAAAGCCAACACGCAAGTATAATTACATCACCTACAAACCAGTAATGGAGACCATAGGATTTATACTAAATAAAAATCCTCTCCCACTTAGTTATTTAACAATAAAGGTTTTTCTACTAGTTGATATTATGTCCACGTTGTCCATTATTAATGTAGGCTTGGTTTTTCAAAAAAACAACCACACAATAATAAACATGCATAATTAGAAAAAGCAAAATGACAAAAATAAGAGAAAATATTCAACTATTATGGTCATCTTTGCTGCTCCGTCCTCAACTATCCGAATCCAAAATCTGGCGCTGTACAGATCTATACGGGGTTCGACCGGTTTTTTTAGATTTTGGCTGTCGATTCCTTCATCGAAAATCATCTGTCTGCCTCTGGATTGCTCAAAACCAGCATCTCGTCCGGCGTCAGAAACAGCCACCACCGCCATCACGATTGATCAAAAATAATTAAAATTACATCAATCATATGCCTCCCGAAGGAGTTCACACATAATCTAGATTGAAAAATTAAATTAATAAGCACAATTAACCCTCGTGATTTTAATTACATCCACAGCAACAACAACATCCACGACATGTCCGTGGTTTAAACAACACAATCAAAAAATATGTATTGGACCATAATAGTTGGATCTAAGATGCCGGCAAAACTGAGTTAGAACAGATCTACATCTACCGACTATTATATAGCGCAAGTTTTATTGGACAACACGGACGTATCAATCAATACGTAGATCCAAAGTGGCTCTGATACCAATTGATGGAACTGGGGATTCCCAGGACCCTTCCTTTGGTGTGCGTATTGATCGATAGAAAGTTAAACAGATCAAATACGTGTTCTAACCCTTCATAGGCGGAAACTAGGGTTCACGAATTATACCTGCGGCGGAAAGGAGACAAGTAATTCCTGGCAATCTCGAGCGGACGACCCTAAGATCTTCTACACGTATTCCTTCCTCGAGTTGGACATCGTGTGGGCGACGATCTCCCAACCTTTTCTTCTCCTTGGCAGCACTCTCTTTCTCTCCTTACGTGAATCACGAATTTAGAGAAAATTTCAGATTTCTAATCATTAATCTGGCGGCCAGAGAATAGAGGATATATATAGGCTACGGCAGGGACCATGAGGAGAAATTAGGGTTAGGCCTCCTAACGGATCTGGATATCCCGTGTTCAACCCGAACACACAATCCAGGCCCATTAACAATAGCTCGATCCACTAATGAACTATTGTTGCACTACCTCCCTAATCCCAAATTATGTTTGGGGGCTCCTTTTATTATATGCTCGTTTGGCTCCCCATGTTAAGATATCGGATGTCCGTCGATCAAATTAAGTTACTGACAACTATATTGATTCGACATCTTTTATCCTTAAGTAGTACCCCTCAACTTTATTTGTCATGTCGGATATAATCCACCTGCAGGGTTTACATGACAATCCTTATGAGCTCCTTAAGAGGACATCATCAACCCGATATATCGGGACATGGATTCCATTAATAATCAACAGTCCATCATACATACAATGTTATTACCCAATTCATAGAGGTTGTTGATCCATAATGAATCTCACTCTTTTATGAGTCAAAGTAATGCACATTGCATATACATGTCCGTTATTATATCCGGATTAAGAGTATAAGCATCCATAATAACAGAGGTGTTTGTTCTCTTATGTAGTCAGTACAAAGAGAACAACCTCAAGTGGTCCTGTTCGATACACACAAAGTGTACTAGTGTAAACCTATAGTCAAGATAGACTAATACCAGATTACACTACAACCTTTCCAATAGATTGTCCAAGTCCATCTAGGTTGTGAACTATTTATATACTCCATAGGAAACTGATAATATGATCTTCTGTGTGACACCACACACCATATTATCTACAATATAGAATATCAGACATTTGCATTAACACTTGCAATAAATACAATATGCAAACATTTGCCCATATGATTCTCATTCAAAATTTAAGGAAATAAGGTTACTACAAAAGTGATGCTTTTAGTATATAACCCTAACAGCTCGGCCAGAGGTGGCATCAACATCAAAGCTTGAAAGCAAGTCGCGGCACTCAGGAAGGCAGGACCGGATCTAGGGTTCCGTTGGTGACTGCTGGCGGGGTCAGGATCGGATCAAGCGTGCGATGCCTCAAGGGCGTCGGCGAGGTACCGTAATAATACAGATCTGGTGAGAAGAGGTTGGCTAGAGTAGGGTGCTGCTCGTCAACGAGTTTATATGATGGAGGGTTACGCTAAGCACGGTGGATGATGGAGTTGACGAGATGAAGAGAAAAAACCACAGAGAGTAAAGGTCGGCTCAATGGCTAACCAGACGGTCTGTCCCCTATGCAGGTCGACCGAGATGAAGATGCCCTCGATCGATTTCGATGCCATACGATCGGAGAGTCGGTGGTTGCCGAAGGCAATTGGTCACAGTGGTGAGGATGAACATCAGGTGGCGATCAAAAAAGTACAGGTAATGGTGTGGAAATGACATGGGTGATGGCGATGGGAACGGTGACTCCGACGAGGGTCAGTCTCAGTGTCATGCTCCAGAACCAGAATACCGGCAAGTGGGAACGGACAAGGCCAGCTATGTAATACCAAAGTACGCCAGTACTCTGAAATCACGTTTAAGCTTTCAAGACATGGGGGTTACTTCTACAAGCCAACAGTCGATCCTAGGCCAAGCAATCCTAGGTATCTCAATCGCAGGCAATTATACAAAGTACAAGAAGTATGATCATCAGACATACAATTGTAAAGCGTCCCAAACCATATATACATGGATGATCATGAAGCTAGTAATACAAAATAGAGAACTAGCAAGAGTAATAGTCATACATGATAAGCTCTAGCTATAGTCTAGAATACGCACATCATGTTTTGGCCCATAGCTTACTCTAGCTCTAGCTATAGTCTAGACATGGGGGTTACTTATCACGTCAAGAGTGCGCCACAACAGACCACCATCAAGAATTATCATGTTAAGGTTTACTTGTCATGTAAAGAATACTTATCAAGAGTGCGCCTCTATGGACCACTATCATGTAAGCAAAGAAAGACATGTTCAAGAGTACACCACGACGGATCACTATCTAGATAAGCAAAAAGGGACGTATAGCTTGAGTGCACCACAACGGGCCACTATCATGTAAAGCAAAGAAGGTACGTGCAGCATGAGTGCACCACAATGGACCACTATCTAGATAAGCAAATCGTAGACTTAAGGATAATATGTAAGAAAGATCTTGATAAAAGGCACATCACAACATGTGAGAAGGAATAGATAAAAGTAACTACTTGGCATAAAATAATAATTGAATCTATGCTAGTGCTAGGTGTATAAAGGGTGTATAATCATTCTCTAACTGTACCAGATCATCAAATCTTGTTAAGAAATTTATTACAGTCAAAGAAAACCTTAAAAACGTCAAGTACAAAAAACATGCCGAAAAGATCAAAACTATGATTGAAATGATCAATCGCATATGAACTCCAATTAAAGTGAAACAAAAAAATTCTTGAAGCCAAGACAAAGATCTACAACTTTCATATTTTGAGTTTTCCAAGATTTTGGGTACAAAACAGCTAAAATAGGCAAAAATAGTCATTTGGAGTCACGTTGCGCGCAAGCACGGCGCGCGGCACACAAGTTGCGCTGCTCGTGCGAGCAAAACTGTCCAGGGCACACGTTGCGCGCAAGCACGGCATACGTTACGCAGCAGAAAATTGCACGCGGCACGCAAGTCGTACTGTGTGCGAGGGCAAAAGTGCCTACGACGCACATTACGTGGCAGAAAATTGCGCACGGCACGCAAGTTGCGCTGCGCGCGAGGGCAAAAGTGTCCATGGTGCACGTTGCTTGCAAGCTCGACGCACGGTGCACGCCAGAAAAATACGCGGGTGTGCGTTACGCAAGTTACGCTGCACGCGAGGGCAAAAGTGTTCACGGCGCACGTTGCGCGCAAGCACGATGCGCGGCAGCGAAAATGCTGTGTGCAGTACTGTTCATCGTCCCGATAGCACCAAAAGGTGTGGAGAACCCATGAACACGAAAATGGCATAACTTCCTTATATGAAGTCAAAATCCAGCGATTCAAAAGCCAAAATTGGGTAGAATAAAATTCCCTACAGCATGGAACCATTATATTTTGAAATATCAAACTTTGAGAGATCAAAACCGAGAAAAATAAGAAAATCTTAAAACTTAGATCTACAAAAATGTAACCATCAAAGCCAAAAACTCCAAGTTCTAAAGAGGCTTAGAATCTTGAAAGGAAGAGAATAGAACAAACAAAAATAACATTGTTCAAGATTTGGCAAGATGTACTTGCCTAGGTTTTGGAGGAGGAGCAAATGGAGAAGAAGGAGTAAATGAAATAAATGGAGGAGAGAGAGAGAGAAGTTGGTTTTTATACAAAATCCTTCTCATCTCAACCCAACCCAAACCAACTCAGGCCAAGTTGAACCAAACCAAAATAAACCAAGTACTAGATTAAACCAAGGCAAGACTAAGAAAGATAAGTTAAAACATGGGTCACCTGACAAATGTCAGAAATTCATATACGTACACTAAAAATACGTCTAACAGAAAATGGGAGTGACAGGTATGCCGTCGGTATACACTGGTATACTGGCGGTATGCCGATCAAGGAGAAAATCTATAAGTTGGAAAAAATTTAAAGCGTTCCGAAAATTAAAAAATACAAAACACAGTACAAAAATATGTATCCGTATATAAATACCGATACAGTGAAACGAGTCTGACAACTATCCCATCCTTAGAAAAATTCTGTCCTCGGAATTTTCTAAAGCTAGTCGAGCATGATAACCAAAACAAAAGCTCAAGAAAATACAACTATCTCAATCAAACAAGGCATGACATATCTGTAAATGATGGCAACAGTAATATAAATAAATATGTAAGCAATAACACAACCACAATCAAGAAGGGCTGGAGGCATATGAAGTAGGGACCAACTTCCTCGCTGACCTATGCTGACTCCAAAAATGGATAAAGATCAAGTCTCAAAGTAAGTCGGTACCAATGACTTAGTCCAAGACATGACTCTATCCATGATGTATCTTCGTAGTTGAGACATGTGATAGATATCATGATCTCAAGATACGAAGACAGAATAGTGGGACGAGAAACTTGCATTCACTCTTCGAATAAGTCAAGCAGACCATTGTACTCCATATATAGATAGAATACCAAGTCGTCGATAAGAACCCAAGATGTACTTCCACTACATGGCCTGCTACTGAAAGACAGATCCAAAGGTCATAACTAAAATAAGACCATAAAGATGGTACCTGAGACTCCCAAGGTATTATTTTCATGCTGATACTACATCTGCTCCTAGTACTGTGCTTTGAATCGCGCTCTGAGCTGTCTGACCCTCTGAGCTCGTGATGGCGGTAGGTATTGTGCCAATGGTTAAACATCTAGTATTGGCCCCAACTGCTCGTCCACTATTGGAGATGATGACTGAGGCGACTAAAAGGACTACAGTGGTACATCTGGTGTAGCTGGTCATCTTTGAGATGTCGGATAGGGACAAGTACTAACGGAATGGTCCTCTGCTCCACAGCGGAAGCATCGTCTATTGGCCATCCAACAAACTGACCTGTGATGCCCCAACTTCCCACAATAGGTGCATCCTACTTGTTATGCCTGATACTGCCGCTGGTTCCTCTACCTCTGAGCTTGGGTTTATTCATACTGCTGAGGTCCCTGATGTTGGAATGTATTAGACTGCGTCGATAAAGGCCTGTGAGCCTGCTGCTACTGTAACGACCATAGTTCATATTATGTATTATGGTTTACGTGTACGTGATTTTGGACCTGTATTTAGACTTGTCCTAATTGGCTAGCCTTGAGTCCTGCATTGGCATGAGTTAGTCAGCATTCATGGTTCTGGCATGCACTGGATTCGGTTGGGTTTGGCTTGATTTGGTTCGGTTTGGGTTGGAGTGCAAACCCCTACCTACCACCCTCCATCATTTATTAACCCTCAACCACCTTTCTCTCTCTTTATTCAATTTTCTCATTACTGCTCTTCCTCTTCTTCTTCCTCACCGAACCCCACCATAGGCAAGTACGACTTGCTTCATAGAGGAACTCAAATTTTGTTGTTCCATTATCTTCCTCATGAGATTCTAAGTCACTTTAGTATTTAGTATTTTCGAATTCCATGGCTCATATCATGTAGATCTAAGTTTTAGTATTTTTGATCTTCATGGTTTTGATCTTCTGAAACATGGTTGTTTTCGAATTAGAGAGTTCCATGTAATAGGGATTTCGATTTTACGCAAGTTTTGCTCTGGAATAGTCGAATTTCATTGAGACTTGACCGAGATGGGGCTTGCTTGGATTCGTGAGCTTTTACGCCTATTTTCTTGGCCATGGAGAGAAGATGGAGTTTTACGCACACGTTCTAACGTGTTAGCGTAGTGTCTTAGCTTTTACGCCCATATTTTATGTGTCAGCGTATTACTCAGCCTTTTACGCCCACGCATTTGCATGCCAGCGTACTCCGTTCTACGCTGAGTTCATTCAAAATTTTACGCTCGGGACCCTCCCGCTCACGTGAAATCGTACTCGCGTAGATTATGGCTCGAGCAGACTCTCGCGAGCGTAAAGTTTTTCCCGAGTGTTTTCTCGCGTAGAGCTCTCATGCGTAGAGTTTCACTCGCGTAGAGCTACCTCATCTGGCTCTTGCTAGCGTAAAGCCTTCACTAGCATAAATCCCCACCGGCATGCACCTTGGCTCGCGTAGAGCTATTTCACCTGGCCCTTGCCAGCGTAAAACCAATTTTACGCTTGAGGCCCCTTGGCCTAGCGTAGAGTTTCAATAGCATAACAGGTAGTACGTGCGTAGAGACCTTGAGTCCCTATGGCGTACGCCTTTTTTCTGAACTTGATAAATCATGAATTGATTGACATAATTGAAATAGCAATTATACATGACATGGTGTGACAAAAAAATTTACATGACCTGACCTGACAAGGCATGACAAATTGTATGACATGATAATGGCCCGTCGTGGCGTACTCTTGATAAGTAAACTTGACATGACAAGAATGAATGGCCTAGACACCGTAGACGATTGTGTTTGTACAAGTGAACCAGTATTGTCTTGCATCATATCTAGGGCAGGGACCCCTGAGTACCACGGTCAGGGGTACCTACTTAATTTGACTAAGGCTAATAAACTACAATACTCCAGTAGTCATGAAGAGATTTTCCAGCTACAGGCAATCCCGTTATCTGGACGCCCCATCATGGGATTTGTAGCTTGCCATCGAGTAGGGCACATTTCCAGTACACTGTCATGTGTTGCACCCTCCCAAGTTACTTAAGGGTACATGTGTTCTTGGATGATGTACCCACATAAATTCAATTCCCTAATTGCGTCTGGATAACCTGGATGGTCTGCAGGGCTTGTGGCTGTTGGAATAATCTTATTATATTTTGCTAGTAACTAGGCCTGTGATAACCCTAGTTAGTTAAAGTATCAAGCCGTACTCTTTGCTTGGCCGTGATTGATTGGATGGAGTCTAGTCCAGCTTCGTCTCATCCCGATCCTGTGCAAGATTATGACATGACATGATTACTTATGCTGGCCTTAATAATAACGATCAGGGGCTAAGTTCTGTTCAGGCGTAGGGTTACAACCCCAGTCCTTGTTTGGTTTAAGGATTGTAACCTGGCACCCGGAGTAGTTCTGTGTCCTCTCTTCGTTTATTGTCTTATTGTACCCCATGTCATGCTCGTCATGTTTTACCTTACCTCAATAGTAAGATTATTATACTGGCCTTAACAATAACGATCAGGGGTCAAGTTCGGTTCAGGCGAAGGGTTACAACCTCGATCATTGTTTGGTTTAAGGGTTGTAACCTGGCTCCCGGAGCAGTTCTGTGTCCTCTCTTCGTTTATTATCTTATTAATTTACCAACAAGTATTTGAGACGGGTTTCTATTCAGGTGAAGGGTTGCAACTCCGATCCTTGTTTGGTTTAAGGGTTGCGACCTAGCTACTTGAATGGTTTCCTCGTACTCAATTTCACTGTGGTTGGCTCTATTATTATCAGTTTACTTTATATAGTTATCTTTAATATTCTCTTATTATATGCTAGTTTTAGTTCCTAAGTGAAGCCTCCTTTGTGGCACTTGCTCTTTCTGGGATCTGACCCAGCTGGTTTTATATGGCCAGATTTCGGAGTAGCTCCAAAGGGTCTACCTACCTTCCAGCCAGATGGTGACCACCAGGCGTAACCCTGGCAACGAGTGGGTTTCTTTTGTTCTCTCACTCTATTGTAAAAAATTCTTTTGAGGCGTTTAGCTGACGAGCACGTGTTAGCTCGATTGTACCTTTATTTACTATCTGCCTACGGACTGTAACATGATTGACAAATCCTAGGCTTGATCATGTATGACTGAAACTCTTGCTAGTCTTGACATTTTGTACGACTAGCTTCATGATCATCCAAATATGTAATGTATGGGATGACTTACTATTGTATATTTGGTGCTCTAATATCTTATAATTGTTATTACTTGCTTGAGATTGAGACAATAGGCTTGTTTATGACCTTAAGTGACTAATGGCTTGTAGATAAACCCTCACGTATCTAGACAGCCGTGACCGTATAGCGAGATGGATTGCACTTCAATATACGTAGCTGGCTATATTCGCTTCCGCTCTCCAATATTCTGGTTCTGTGGCGTTACAGCTACTGAACCGGTGCTGGTGCATGCTGGTTGGAAGACTGGAAGGATGACGATTCAGCCAGACTCCTCCAGGGACAAACTTTGATCATCATGTGGTCTGGTGATCCGCACGCTAAATATAGAAGGTTAGCCCTCCGACAAGTAAGATGAGTGTACCCTTCCCTTCCACAGAAGGAACATATGGTTGGTAACTCCTGGTGCTGGTATGGACGTTGGTCTGGTGGTACTTATGAAAGACGTCGGGGTGAAAAGCCAGATACGGGTGAATAGTGCCTCTTACGACCCTCAATTCTGGATGTGGTCCTCCTAGCTATATGCTCCCGCTCACGTACGTCCTCTGTCACTACCACATTTCTAGTATGAGGATATTTTGTTCATTTTTGAATTTTTGGGATTTATTTGGAATTATTGTGAATTATTGAGATTTATTAGAATTTATATAATTTTTGGTATAATTTAATTAGGGGTTATTCTAAACTTTGACTAGTGTTGACTTTGGAGCCTAACCTAGAAGCTAACCCTAGCCATGACTACTTGGTTAGATTATGAAACCCTAATTTGATTTAAGTTAATCATATCCTAGTCATTAGAACCAATTTGGAAATAGGAATTAGAATGGAGATTGGATTAATGGCTTATGACTTCACAAGTCATGATTAATGACTTGAGCCCATAGCTTGTGAATTCGGCCCAAGCCCATTAGCCAACCTAAAACCTAACCCTAACCCTAGCTTGGCCGGCCACATTGGGAACCCCACCCCTATAAGTAGTCTCTTCCATTAGGTTAGCCTCCTTTAGAAAGTTCACATTTGGAAAGAGAGGTATGCTCCATCTTTAGAAATTCATAGAAAATCCAATTTAATTCCTTTTTCCCTCAAATAAATTGTATTAGATTCTAATTGTCTCCCTCTTGCTGTTCATGGAGGAAAATATCAGTTTGTTAACAATTTGGTGAAGTTTGGGAAGCAAGGAGACACCCCCTCTATGGAGTTTTTGAGGAGTTTTGACACCTATAGGTAAATCCCTAAAACTCTATTATAGATGTTGTTATTTTTGTATATTAACCTAGATCTAGGTGTCCCCTAGCTAACCCTAGATTTCTGTAGGATATTATGTCCATTACGTGTCCAAAATGGACACGTATCAGTCCACTAGTGTAGGTATTTGATTAAATATCTCAAAGGATTTAAGGTTGCTGTTTTCGAAATGTTTTTGCATAAGATTGTAGATCTAGAGATGGCTTAGGCATTTCCTTTTGACTGAGCTTAATTTAGTGTCGTGTCGTGGCAGTTTGGACACGTGAACACACACGTTCAGCCCGTGAGCAGTGTCCTGCTACTCGGGGGTGATTGCACTTTGGACACAGCACGTGGACACGTGATTCTTTGAGGACACGTTGGGGCAGTGTCTGACACGATGCTCCCCAAGTGGCACGACCTCTCGTGTCGTGTCGAGCGAGCACGAGCTCGTGCACTGGTTTTGTACTGCACGCGTACAATAGGTTTTCGGCCACTAATACGGCTCTGTAACTTCGGACACGACACACCAGGACACGATACAGGATGTTGGACACGTAGCTGGGCCCTAGGCCAACCTAGGGTTGTGAACACGAGGTCGGGTTTGGCCTGTGTCGGGTGCACGACATGCATGCACACACGCATGAGGTTGTCCACACTACACTGTGTCCTGTGTTTTGATTTAGGGTTTTAATCTGTTTGGACACATTTGTGTCATTATGGTGGACACGAATTTGACTCTGGGACACGAGCACATGTTGGTTTATCATTACCAACTAATGATTTGGCATCTTAACATGTTTTCGATTGTTAAATCACATTTACCCCTAAAAAATCCTGATCCCATGTTACATTTTAGTTTTCCAGTTTTAATACCTGAACTTTTGCAGCTATTTTAACCCACTTAAATGCTGTTAATTATTGGTTTAATATCCTAATATAGTTCTCCTATGATTAATCTACTTGTATGTCAAGTTTGGGGTGATTTGGTGTTTGTTTGGGTTTGGAATTTGGGTTTTGTTGATTTGGATTGATGGGACTGAAAACTGGAAATGAATTGGTTTCCTTTCCTTCCCTTAACTGCCACAGTGCACTTAACCCCCTACTGTCCAGTCTTAGACTGTCCAGTATTGGACTGTACACCACACTGTCCTCATTATATTTCACTCATGCTCTCCACACACTCCCTAGCTAAACCTGAGGACACTACACACCCTACCTAAAACTGTCAACTGAGAACCTAATTGACATTGGCACATTTGTATTGATTTCAGTTTTCACTAACCTATTACTGTCTCACTAATACACACTTTCCTACACACACTAAACTGTCCTATTGAGAATACTCCTCACACACACACACAGACACTGGAACACACACACACTGATTTCTGATTTCCCTTCACATGTATCACAGTCACATACACACACATCTTATATGTTACCCTCCTCTCTATGTATATATAATACATATATATGTGTGTATGTATGTCTATAAGTATATACCTAAATGTCTAACCTAATGTAGATATCTAAATGTTAGTGTAAAGTGTAAGGGGTAAATTGAAATCAATATTTCTTTGGCCTTGTGCATATGGCTCATGGCCTGGGTAGGAAGACCAATGGCATGTGGTGTGATACATGTAGCTAGTGTGTAATGGGAACTTCAATGTGTAATGTAAAGCTATGTGTGATATACATATTTCTATATGTGTGTATATATATATATATATATATATATATATATATATATATATATATATATATATATATATATATATATATTGATATATATATATATATGGTAATTGGCCTATGGTGTGTCTGTTGCCTAGTGAGAGTTTAGTTAGACTTGTTTAGTCTTGATTAGGCCTAGAATAGACTAGTTAGACTAGTATAGACTTGTTTAGACCTAGAATGACTTGTTTGACCTAATTTATACTTGTTAGACCTAGTTTGACCATAGTTGACCTAGTTGACTTCTAGGGTTGACCAAGGTTGACCAAGAGTTGACTTTGGCCTAGATTGACCTAGATTCATTTAGAATGCATTGAATTTGCATCTTGTTATCATTTTAGACTTGTTGTGACTTGTGTTGTTCTGATTAGGAGCCAGACACCTCTCCTCGGACAGTACATTTCATTCGAACACTCAGATACTAGGCGAGTACATTATCTGATCATTTCATATCCTGTTTAGAATTATTCTCCTGCTTTAAATTACTTTACTTGATACTGTCACGTTGGTCCCACGGATTAGTACTATATGGATCCCTTCTTGAGATGTTATCCCCTCAGGGAGCATCGAATACTACATGTTCTGTACGTTTCACTTACATGGTGTATCACTATGCTTTATGGTTCATTGATCACTTGTGACATGTACTCTCATGATCACAGAGTCTTCCTTGAATCACCCATTTATGGGCATTCCTAGAATCACCAATTTATGGGCCTACCATGTATCACCCCTTGTGGGCCATTGCATGGAATCATAACATAACCTGGCTGGATCCTTGTGTATTGATTGGGGGTACGGGAGAGTAGAAGTAGACATGTGAATAATATCCAAGTAGTGTAGCATCAGAATCTTTCCGTAGTGTAGCATCAGAATCTCCTATGTCATTCACATGTTTATATTGTACTCTGACTCACTAGCCATTGTTAGTTCTCTACTTATAGTAGATATTCCTATTACAGTTCTCTCTCTGTTTACATTCTGTACTTCTTTCAGTTCATGTATCTTACTTTACTGCATAATTATATTTTCTAACCTGCTATGAACTATTGAGATGTATTGTGCTCGCTCCGTCCTGATTGGGCATCGTTGAATGTTTACAGAGGACGATGATGAGGCTGGTGTTGACACCTTCTATGGGACAGCCCTAGACGACACTTGTGAGCTGGACTCTCAGGAGGACCCAGCTCTAGCTGATGACATTACCCCTACTGCCTAGACTAGTTAGTTAGGCTTTATCTTACTTATGTTGTCTGGGACTAGTCTAGGTTTTACTATGTCTGTCATTTGAGATCTGGATTGTATATATTCTTTCATACTCTGTAGTTGAGACCTTGTATTTCTGGATGTTTGCTGAGATGTTATCTTAGACACTTAGACTATTTTGATCATCTGTATTTCCTTTGAGTTCTATATCATATCGTGCTTCTTCTTCCTTAGTTGTGATTGAGTTTACATTCTGCTATGTCACCCCCATTCGGAGAGTATAAACTACTTAGCATTATATTGTTAGATGTTGTGACCTAGGACAGCGTTCTACCGCCGACACTGCGGCGTAGGCTGGACGTACCCACGTCTCGTGCCCTTACTCTAGGGTGCGGGTCGTGACAGCCTCTACAGTAGGTCGGGCTCGATATGCTGACTTACTAGATGACTAGTACTGCCTGGCTCTAATTCGCACTTCCTCTAGCTGCCAGTCCTCGGCCTGAAATTCCTAGGCTATTCCTTGCTCACTTCAATCTATCAACATCTGGACATTCTGCTGGAGAACGAGATCTCGTCGTTGTTGTGACTCCATTTCCTTGATAATCCATATGAGTGCAGGTACATCGGACTGATCTGGAACTACCTCCGCTCGGACTGCTGACTGTACGGGCATAACTGGATGATCGGGATATGTCACGACCCACACCCTAGAGTAAGGGCACGAGAAGTGGGTACGTCCAGCCTACGCCACAGTGTCGGCGGTAGAACACTATTTTAAGTCTCAACATCTAACAATATAATGCTAAGCAGTTTATACTCCCCGAATGGGGGTGACATAGCAGAATGTAAACTCAATTACAACTAATGAAGAAGAAGTACGATATGATATAGAACTCAAAAAGAGATACAGATGATCAGAAGAGTCTAAGTGTCTAAGATAACAACTCAGCAAAATACAGAAAATAATACAACTCTGAAGTCAATACAAATGACATAAGAAATAAGATAAAGCCTAGCTAATCTAGTCTAAGCAGTAGGAATGACATCCTCAGCTAGAGCTGGATCCTCCTGTGGGTCCAACTCACAAGTATCGTCTAGATGGGCTCCATAGTAGGTCGGGCAGAAGTCCTCGGTATCATCTGTAATATTTTCAACAGGTCCAGTCAGGACGGGAGCGAGCACAGTACATCTCATGCAGTTCATATCATGGCAGGAAATATAAAGCAAGCAATAGAGTAAGATACATGAAACGCTGTAAGAAGATGTACATGAAAACAGAAGAGATATTTGATAACTGGAAATATATATATGATAAGTAAGAACTGTAAGTGACTAGTGATGTAGAGTACGAGATGGCATATAATTGGCTTAGGTTGTACATGATGTACATGAGTGAACACGTGGGACATCAGCCAATAAGGCTGTGTTGTACATGATAAAACATAAAAAGTAACAGAGTGAACATGATGGATAAATCACATGACCATTTATACTCACCCCTACCCATAATCAATACACAAGGATCCAATCCAGTTACGTTACAGACATGATGTTTTGGTTACACAGGAAACACATGAGGAAACATGAGCGTACATGAAAGAACATGAAAGTACATGAACGTACATGAAAGAACATGAGAGAACATGAGTGTATATGAATAACACAGAAGCAAGGAATACATGATGTACATAAAACACATGTCATAAAGTATCCGATACGCCCGCTAAGGGGGATAACATCCCAAGAAGAGATCCATATAGTACCAATCCGTGATGATAATGTGACAGCATCAAGTAAAAGTAATCTAGAGCGAGAATATAAGTCGTGACAAGTATGAAACGATCAGAGAATGTACTCGCCTGATACCATGAATATCTGCTGAGAATAGATGTCTGAAACTGAGGTACAAGGTCCTAAAAATAGAGAAATACGGGTCACAACATGTCCAGAATAGTAAAACTAAAGTTTATAATGCATTCTACATGATTCTAGGTCAATCTGGGCAAAAGTCAAACTTGGTCAACTCTGGTCAATTCTAACAGTTAAACTAGGTCAACTTAAGTCATATTAGGTTACAGGAAGTCAAACCAAGTCACACTAGGTCAAACAAGTCAAGGTTAGTCAAATCTAGGTTAAAGTCAACTTTTGGTCAATATTCTAGTCAAACTAGTCAAGTTATCTAGGGTTTAGTTAACAATGGTCAGACTAGTCAATTACTAGTCAATATGGTCAAGCTAGGTCAAAGTCAAACCTTGGTCAACTCTGGGTCAAACCAAGTCAACATCTAGTCACACTAGGTCAACAACAAGGCCGTCTTGGTCAACTGGTCAAACTTTAGGTTTACTAGTCCAAGCTAGTCCACTTTAGTCTAGGTTTAGTCAAATCTAGGTCTAACCCATATCTAGCCTATGCATATGTATATCAAGTATACCATGTCTACATATAAACTACACTAGCTATCTATAGGGCATATATCCTAAACAAGTATACACTATATAGGCCTATATTATAGAGTAATATATATACATAGATTCTACTATATAGACTAACCTATATATATATAAAGAGGGGAGGGATAATACATAGGTGAGTGTGTGCATAGTGAGAGCTAGTGAGTGAAAGAGAGTTGAGTGCAAGGGGACACCACATATAGCCTATAATCTATATACACATATATGTAAATTACATAGAAATATATATATAAATACTCACATTATATATATGTAATATACATACACACAAGATAGAGAGAGAAATGAATCAAGGTAAAGTGTGTGTGTGTGTAGATAGGAGGCTGTGTAGGCCTGTGAGGGCTTGTGTGTGTAGTGTCATGTGTGTGATTGTGTTAGGCTATAGGTCTCAGGAATGTGTGGTAGGTTAGTGTGTGTATGTGTTAGTGTCTAGGCATAACAGTGATGGAATATAGGCAATGTGTGTAAAGTGTGTGTGTGAATCATAGGTGACTGAGATTTACAAGACAGTGTGAGAAAATCAGTGTCAATGGCAGTGATACATTCAATCCAAACACAAATCCGAAACCTAATTCTCAATCTCAGTTATATGTTAACACCCAACTCAGTTATCTACATTCTCATTTTAGTTATAACATTTCAATCTCAGTTATAATCCCAAATCAGTGAGTTTTCTCAATCTCATTTCATTCCTAACTATATCTCAGGTTTAACCCCAAACCCAGTCATCTACATATCTAGCAATGCATTTACAACAATTACAATCCGAATTTAAACCATTTAAATTACTGTTTAGACATTAACCCCCAATTGAACACAGTTTTCAGGTTTAAACCTGAGAATTTTCTCAGTTATCTACTCTAACCCCAATCCCAGGTAACCCACATATGTAATCTGATTTCTAACATTCTTCATAATTCTAAATCTATATTTAAACTTCAAAATTAATAATTTAAATATCATTTAATTTCTGAAAATGAAGAATTAACATGGTATCAGTGATCATTTGGAAAAAACCCAAATTCGAATATCAAAACATGGTAAAAACCCAATGTAAAGGTTGATAAACATTGTGTCATGCATACACGTGTCAAACATGGTGTTTGTGTCCAAACAAGTAGACACAAACGTGTCCAAAACACTAATTTACACAGAATATGATAACACTGCACAGGCAGCCTCGTGCACGTGTTCACCTAGGTCTAGGACACGACACAGGTGTCCACGTGTCTCGTGGTCACGTGTCCAAGTTCGCCTAGGGTCAGGCTACACACCTAGGACCCTGACACGAGCCCACGTGTCCTCAGGACACAGCACGAACACCGTATCAGTCGAGAAAACTCGACTGATACACACTGTTCTACGCCGCATCGTGCAGTGGTTCTCGCATCTCGTGGACACAACACGAGCCACGTGGGGTCTCGTGGACATGCCCACGTGTATCCCACATGTTGGGCTACACACTCGTACTAATACGAGGTGTCCAAGTGTCATGTCCGTGCGACACGACGCGCGCGAAATCGGCTTTGTGCGTGTGTGTACTGTCAGTGCATGACCAGTGCACGTGTCCTCGTATCCTTGATACGACACGAGGTGTCATAAAACTCGAGGGGGGGTCTGTCAGTGATGGCCCCCACCTCTGTGTCAAATTACACGTGTCCACGTGTCCTGTGTAGGGAGGAATAGAGGTCGGGTAGCAGGGCATGTAAACCGGGTGTCGTGCAGTGAGTTCGTGTCCGTTTTGGACACGGATACGACAGGAACCCTAGCTCAGTCTTCACTAAAGTTAATTAGCACCTATAGACCTGCAAATCTGTTCAAACACAATTTCAAATTAGCAACATTCATTTCTAACAATTATTTCATCGAACACCTATTCCTACACACCGATACGTGTCCGATACGGACACGTAATGGACACAAATTCCTACCAAACTTGACCTACAGGTCCATGGTTCCTAGATGCATGCAACCATGAATAGAAAACACAATATTAATAGGTTTAGAGGCATTTTACCTATTGAGTGAAAACTCAATGAAAATCCTAGAATAGGGGGGTGTCCTCTTCACTTAGGGGGTGCCAAATGCTTGTGTAACCTTGCTAGCTAGCTTCCCTTAGTATCCTCAATTTTAGGGGGTACCAATGCAAGAAATTTGGCTCAATTTGGAGTTGATTTGGATATTTGGGGAGGAATTGGGGAAGAACACTAAAGGAGGCAATTAAAATAAATTAAAAAAGATGCTAATGATTAATGGGTTGTATTTATAGAGGGGGGAATGTGTGATGGCTGCCATTAGGTTAGGGTTAGGGTTTTGGATGAGTGGCTAAGGCTTTTCTAACAATTTCAAGCCAATCTAATGGCTCATAACTAAAGTAGCCTTCTTTAACCTTTAGCCTAAAATATCTCTCTAACAAATATCTAGATATTAACCTAATTTGATTACTTAATTTAAACCCTCTAACTTAGTCTCTAGGGTCATGACTAACATCTAGATTAGGCTAACTTCTAGGTCAAGTCTCAAATAATTTAACTAACACATATTTAATTCACATAATTTACAATTTCACAAAAGTGTCAAAATAACCAAAATACCCCTAGGCTTAAAAGTAGAAATTTGAAATCCTAAACACATGATTAGGTCTCCTTGGTCATGATTAGTCTTCTAGGTCATGCATGACTAAGGTTACACCAGCAAAACACCAATTTTACATTTCACCATTTTAAATAGTTTTAAAATAACTAAAAATCACCAAAAATTATATCATGACTAAAATATAATATTTTAATGATTTAAAATACAAAAGTTCAAAATTACCCTTATTTTAGAAAAATGGGTGTTACAGGATAAACTGACATCTCTGCCCTCGAGTCAACTCTTGACTATGTATCTGAATGCTGAGACTGATCCTCCACAACTGGTCTGATAGAAGATTGCTGACCTGCCATCGGCAGAAACCAAACAAGGTAATCGGAAGGATTAGGAACAGTGTCCCTGAAAGTTAAAGGACACAAGAATCAAATCGAGGGAACTGAAGAGATCAACGATCAAGGCAGATATCAGGTCAAAGGATCAGAGATAGATAATAATACGAAGGATATCAATAAAAGATAATTGTGATTGAGATAACTAAACATCAGTAACACTCACACATCTAATAAATCAGACCTGACCACTAAAACCTATGTCATGCCCCAGAACCAGAATACTGGCAAGTGGGGATGGACAAGGCCAACTACGTAATACCAAAGTACGTCAGTACTCTGAAATCACGTTTAAGCTGTCAAGACATGGGGGTTACTTCTACAAGTCAACAGTCGATCATAGGTCAAGCAATCCTAGGTATCTCAATCACAGGCAATTATACAAAGTACAAGAAGTATGATAATCAGACATACAATAGTAAAGCGTCCCAAACCATATATACATGGATGATCATGAAGCTAGTAATACAAAATAGAGAACTAGCAAGAGTAATAGTCATACATGATAAGCTCTAGCTATAGTCTAGAATACGCACATCATGTTTTGGCCCGTAGGCTAAATGTCAAGAACTAAAACACGAGCTAAACACGTGCTCGGAGGCTAAACGCCACAAAAGAATAATGTACATTGCTAGTGGAAAAAAGATAAGAAACCCACTCAGGTACTCTGGTGCTCCGGGTAGTCACCGTTGAGTAGATGGTACGGAAGATCCTTCGGGCTCCTCTATCAGAGCTAGCCAAACAAAACCAGTGGAGTCATAACCCCAATAGTAAGTACCACATAGAAAGCCAAACTTATGAACTAAAACCAGCAATAACTAACATAGTGTAACCCTATATTTTTATTTTCCAAAATTTTAAAGTTTTAATAATAATAACAGGTTTAATTTAGGTAATATTGAATATTGGAAATGTTTCATTTAAATATCTTCGAATAAATATTTTGATTTATACTTTGGAGGGAAATTGATTCAATAGCAGGATTTTTAAATTCAAATGTTAGTTGTAACAAACAATTATGGCCCCCACCACTTGTAACTTTTTTTTACAATTCTTTCTAACTAACTTTACTTTATTTTTCTAATATGTATAAAGGAGGGGGTCTCATTTGCTTAATGCTTGGCATGGGGGTCTCTTTTGCTTAATACTTGGCGGAAGGGTTTTATGCAAATAGTCAAATGTTATTAGGGGGAGAACAGGAGAGAGAATCTCCATTCTCAACTCGGGAGAAATCCTTGAGCTGCTCATTCTTCTTTTCTCCAATCTCTTCACGAACCCTAACCCTAGCTTCAGGTCGGCCATGGCGATGGCGACGGTGAGGCTTTCCTTCTCCAGCAGCAGTGACTTCTCTGGTTATCGATCGAGCATCAGGCTCCACGGCGACGATTGTTCCACGGTGCTGCTCAGTTGTGCGTGAAGTTTCTCGACGGCGCTCGGCTGTGCACGTTGTTTCGGCAGGTGCCTTTTCTTCTTCTGACGACATCTACGGATATTCGGCAACTTTTTTTCCCGACGACGACGTGTCGTCTTCTCCAGAGATCTCCATCTCCGATGACATCAATTAGAAGATCGTCTCTCCGGTGACCTTCGTTCTTCCGTCGGCTCGACACGAAGACGTTGGCTCGGTAAGCCACTCGATCGTCTCCTTCCTTCATGAATTTTAAATCTTGGATCGACCCAACATTTCGATCTGGATTTCCAGATCGATCATGTTCATTCTCACCATTTGATCGGAGCGACTGAAATCGAATATAGATCTCGTCCTCGGCTGTTCGATCTGCATTTTGAACATCAAATTATTCGGTGAGTTTTTCACTTCAATTCCTTCCATTATGATAAATCTGCCAGTCTAATTCGGAATGATCGACCTCTAGTTTTCTTGATCTGAATTTTCTCAAAATTATAAGATCGAACTGGAATATCTGGAATTGAAATTATTCTTGGAATTTGGAGTAGAATTTGTCTATACTTAGGAGTCAATCCAATTGATCGATTTAACTCTTCTTTTCCTATTTGATTGTTTCTGTGATGAATAGTTCTTAGCTAAGCCATTTTCGATTTGGAATTATAATGGATCGTAAGCTTTGGCCGAAAGAATTTTGGAATCTGGAGTTGTGTTGGATTCTTGGGCTGCAGTTCCAATTCGGATTTGATTTTCTTCAGTTAAACTCTTCCTTTGCTTTATGTTAATAGATTTGCTTCGAATTCAATTTGAGTTGGTTTACTTCTGTCCAGTACTCGTTCGTGTTCGGAGTTGCATTCGTGTCCTGAGTCATGCGTGAGTTCGTGTCCATTCTTTGTTCGTGTCTAGTGTTGGAATGTCATTTTCATTAGAAGATCGACTGGGATTGAAATGATATGGTGCAGGTGTGTGCTTGAGCTGAGGGAGTCTGTAAATGTTCTGTAACATTTGGTTTGTAAAACTTGTAAGTTTCTGATGTGTAAACTGGTAAGTTTGATCCTGTGCAAGGAATTTGAGTTGGACCTATTGACTAAACTATGTTGATCTGCTCTATTCTGTTGTTGGACCTAGATGTGTTGGTTCTTAATATGTAAATAATCATTTACGGTTTGAATGGGAAGGTTGTTGATGCTGGGGCAGCTATACTCAATTATGCAGGGTTCATGGGTGTGTAGCATTGGATTATTGGTCTGTGGGAACCAATTGTAGTGTAGAAGTGTTGAATATAGTTTTGCCCTGAGCAAGTTACCTTAGAATTCGGTTATGATTTGTTGGGGTTAAGCAAGGCTGATGAGAAGGAATAACAGGTTATGGGCCGAGCCTATTTTGATTAGATGGGTTTGCCTTATCTATGATAAGCAATTCTTTTAAATAAATCTAGACTTCAAATTTTGTAATTTTCTATTTTTAGTCGAGATAACTTTTGAACAAGGTAGATGTAGTATAATTTATTTTCTTAAAGATTTATGTTTGGATCTTCTAATGAATATCAGTAAAGTTCTAATATCATTCCTATGACCAGTTTTATGATCACCTTGTTATGAAGATCAGTTGTGTTTTTATCTTTTAAACAAAGTTTACTTAAGTATATTATCTAGGTTATTGTTAAATGAGGTAACCTGACATTTGAAGAGTGGTTTCTGTAGCTTGAAATAGAATCTTGTCACGACCCGCACCCAGTGTAGGGGCACGAGAAGTGGGTACGTCCAGCCTACGCCGCAGTGTCGACGGTAGAACGCTGTTCTAGGTCACTATCTAATCAACAACTCACACAATTATATAATATACCTGTCACAATCTCAACTCCGAATAGAGGACAAGTATAAGATATGATAATACTCAATCACAATCTAAGCATGATAAGATAACACATGAGTCTAACAACTATATGAAACTCAAGCAACTTAAATAAACTTCTAAACAACATCTCAAACAATCTCAAATACAACTCAATTTCCACTTATTACAAATAAGTTCTAAAAGTGAAACTAAACCATAAACTAGTAATCTACTCCAAGCTCTAGTGGTCCTCTAGGCTAGCTGTGAATCTCCAGGTTACCTGTAATATTTTCAACAGGTCCAGTCACGACAGGAGCGAGCACAATACATCTCACGCAGTTCATAACATGTTAGGAAATATAAAGCATGCAAAAGAGTAAGATACATGAACTGTAAGAAGATGTACATGAAAACGAGAGAGAATTTATAACTGAAATATATACAGAATAAGTAAAACTGCAAGTACTAGTGATTTAGAGCACAATATGGTTATGTAAACGGCTTAGGTTATACAATAAAAATAGGTAACTCCATCATACGTGAGTGTACAATGGATGCATACAATAGTCGTACAATGGGATTTGATTATATATCCATTTCCTACTCACCCTCTCCAATCAATACACAAGGATCCAATCCAGTTACGCTACCTTGTACAATAGTTCTCCATGAAGCTCATGTGATAATGAGAGTACAAAATGCACAATGAGTATACATGAATAGGGGTGTACAATAAATATAACATGTTCGTGAAATACACATCATAATATGTATATGTTGAACACAATGGAGATAACATCGCAAGAGAAGATCCATATAGTACCAATCCGTGATAACAATCGTGCCAGTTGTAGGGTGTGAAAAAATTATGACACGGTGACATAAGACTCAGCCAAAGCCATACGCTCAAGGCCATACGCTCAGCCAAAGCCATACGCTCAGCCAAAGCCGTACGCTCAGTAGATATTTTATTATTTCTTGAATGACAGCACAGCATACATTTAATGGAGGATGAATCTGACACTTCATTTTTTGTGCAAAGACAGCTGCCCTATGAAGATTAACCATCGTATGGGTTTTCGAGAATTGATTTTGTCTCTTACGAGGACAGCTCATCAGCCATCATAAATGCACAGCCATCATTACTGTCATTTCTGACAGTCTGTCAGCCATCATATCTGCAACACGATGCTCGAGAGATATTTGTCAGCTATTAGAAGATATGACGTATTTGAGAAGATTGAGGACAACCACGTGTCTACTCCCTCAATGCTTACGACTCCTTGCCAACCAAGTGAGCGTATAGACTCCATACGACTCCTTGTCAATCAAGTGAGCGTATGGACTTCATACGACTCCTTGTCAACCAAGTGAGTGTATGGACTTCATACGACTCCTTGTCAACCAAGTGAGCGTATGTACTCCATATGACTCCTTGACAATCAAGTGAGCGTATGGACTTCATACGACTCCTTGTCAACCAAGTGAGTGTATGGACTTCATACGACTCCTTGTCAACCAAGTGAGCGTATGTACTCCATACGACTCCTTGACAATCGAGTGAGCGTATGGACTTCATACGACTCCTTGTCAACCAAGTGAGTGTATGGACTCCATACGACTCCTTGTCAACCAAGTGAGCGTATGTACTCCATACGACTCCTTGTCAATCAAGTGAGTGTAAGGACTCCATACGACTCCTTGTTAATAAAGTGAGCGTATCAGCTTTATATGACTCTATACCATCCAAGTCAGCGTATGACTCCTCTTTAACAAAGACAGCGTATCACAGCAAATACGTTCAAGAAGACTTCAAACGTACAGTTAACACACGTTCTCATGTGTCCTGTACTCAATTACCCACTTACTCGGAAGTTATGCAACGTGGCATCCATGCCATCAATCTTTCCTAGATATATTCCACTACTTTCAACCGCACTCCAACGTGTCACCATCAGAATTCGCCACGCGTCCCTGCAGTTATGCATACGTCAAGTAACTGAATGAGCGTATGCTTCAGAACAGTTATCCAGAACTCTATAAAAGAGAGTTTCTTCATCTTCAACAGACACTACATTCAATTCAAAGAGAACAGAGAGATTGCCCAGTTGCTGTTCAAGTTCTTCGAAGTTCGAGTTTTCTTCATCGCATCGTCCAAGGGATAAAGTAATCGTCTTCTAGATTAGATTCCTACAGTTGTAATTTTCCCAGAAACACAATAAATAAAGTGAATTTATTTATGGAAAACAAATTGGCGACTCTGCTGGGGAAAGCTGTCTCCTCCAACGAGATAGCAACAACTCAATGCGATACTTCGTCGATCGGCTCGACGAAGAAAGTGATGGTTGTACAATTCGACCAATCTGCTTACGAAGAAATACTCAAAGCGAAGGAGGGCCGAACTGCTTCCTCCGCTCTTCCTGCTGCCAAGAAGAAGGGACGCTCTGTCTATGTCCCTAAGTCTTCTTCGACGGCCCGAGATGCTTCTGTCACTCACGCTGACAAGAACACGTCTCCAACTTCAACGAAGCACGCCTCGGCTTCTCTGAACATGACAACAGTGGCTTCTCCTAGTCACGCTGACAAAGTGGGTTCTTTAACCAAGTCAGCATGTCCAAGGAAAACCATTTCTGAACATGTCAAAGTCTCTTCTCCTTCTACCCTTGCGACAGCAGTCGGCTCTTTAGCCATTAATGACTCTGTGCGTATGGCAGTCAAAGGGCAGCGTACGGCAAAGGTAGCGTACAACAAAAGCCAACAGCAGGCAGCGTGCGCTAAGCCAAAGCCAGCGTATGCCAGTAAAAAGGCAGCGTATGACCAGAATTCCAAACTAAAGTCAGCGTATGCCAACCAATACAGTCCTTTGACTGTGTCTCAAAATCAGGCTGGGGGTTCTCTTCCACAGAACATACAAATGATTCCCCCACAACTTGCACATCTTGTGCCAACCAAGGAGAAAGACTCTTTAGTCAACTCCTCTACTCCTAAGGTCTTTACCTCTGGAGTTAATTTGACTAGTACTTTTACTAGATCAAACAAAGGAAAATGCCTTTTGGCTACTTCCTCTAAAGATGTATTATTACCGACTCCCAGTCGGAATAATGTCCATCTTCCTTCTCTCAAAATTTTTCGATCTGAGAAAGGCAAATTACAAGTATCCAAGACTGATACTAAAGTCATATCTCCTACGGATCTTCGTAACAAGCTTAACCGGAAATATCTCGGTTCCACTTCCGGTATAAAGAAGCCTTATCAAACTGAGACAAGTATACTAGACCCTGATGCAGAATATGCCAAGAACTATATTGCTCAAATTAATAGGTCTTTATACACTCAAGAACCGAGAAGACAGAAGAATAAAAGACAAGTTTCTACACAGAAACTATCTTCAAGTACTTCCCAATCTGTTCCTACAGATCTCCGGGAACATTTGCAAAACAAACGGAGAATCGACACTCCATCTAGCTATGATATTGCTCATATTTGCCATGAAAAGCATGGTTGTAACTTTCGACCTCGGGTTGTGATTCAGTGTTGTTGTTCACCAAAAAGACGATCTGTTTTCGAACGGATTCAACATGAACCAATACTGGACGAAGACGAACCTCTTTATGCTTCTGTCAACATGACCTCTAGAAATATTAGGGGTAGAATACGATCTGATGCTATGTCAGATTCTGAAGATGGTGTTTACCTCGGCACCCAATCCAGGACCAGAGCCTCGACCAGGATCTCTTCTTCTTCTCATTCAAGTGATAATCCGGAGATCACAGAGGACTTCCTTGGAGAGTCCAACTTCCCGGTATTGACTCCCGTAAATAGCCCCGGGAAAGAGACTGATTCTCACAGCGATGATTCAGAACAGACTGTTTCATCGTCTATTCCTCGAACGATTACTACTTATATGGTAGATAGTAATCGAGAGCCTTCGACTAGCACTGAAGCTCATGAACAGAGGATTTCTTCCTTGGAATAACAGTTGCGAGCTATGGCAGATACATTGACTGCTATGCATACTCTTATGCAAGCTTCACAACGAACTCAGCAAGTTCAAACAACAGTACCACCAGTGGTATTAAATAATCCTGTTGCCCTAAACCCGGAACCCTCTACTATTCCGGGGGTACAGTCTAATGTTCCTGTACAACCCACTCCAAGTCAGTCCGGAGCTGGGGGTGATACATATGCTGCAGTCCCTCCTCCCAATTATACTCAACAAGCAACAACACCGCAATCTTCCGGAGCTGTCACTGAAGAGTTAAAAAATCTTCGGTCTCAGTTCGAAGCATTTAAGCAAAAAGATGGCTTACAAAGATTGGGTATCAAGCAGCCTTATCCCATACGATGGAAGGAGGTATCGTATCCCCCAAAATACAAACCTCCGACCATCTCTTTCTTTGATGGGACTACCTCCCCAAGTCAGTTCATTAATCACTTTGAAGTAATGACTAATCAGTTGCAACCAAGCGATGCCCTCCTCACTCGGGTATTCGTCGGTTGTCTTAAAGGAACCGCTTATGAATGGTATCGAAGTCTCCCTGATGGGTGTATTACTTCATTTGCTGGATTCAAACAAATATTTCTAGAACAATTCTATGAAGGCGTCAACGACATGACCATGTCGGCCCTCATAAGAATTAAACAACAAAATAATGAAATCACAGAGAGCTTCATTGAAAGATTCAGAAGAGAAGCCCTCAAAATGCCTCTCGAAACTCCCGATGCCGTCACTATCGATACTTGCAAGTCGAATCTCTTACCAATCATCAGCATGTGGACAGGATCCACTCAATTCCAAGATTGGCCTTCCTTCATCGTCAGTGCCAAAGCCGCCAAAGTCAGTGCTGAGACCTTCAAAGGCCTGGGGGTACAAATGACTCCCAAGGAATCAAATCAAAGTACTAGCAATAATACACGACCCAACAATCGTAAAGGAAAATAGACTCTCGAAGTCAATCTCAAGAGCAAAAATCAAGAGGTAATGTCTACCCAAGCTACCCCAGCTCCAACAAATCAACAACAGAGACCTCATCGGCCGAAGGAAGAGTATTCTTTCGACGATGACGATGTTCAGGGTATCTTTGAATGCTTGCTCAAAGGTAACAAGATACAATTGCCAGAAATCAAAAAGCATGAGGAAGCCAACAAGACGGATCATCTAAAATACTGTCCATATCAAAGAATGCTGGGTCATACAATCCGGTCTTGCTATGTATTAAAAGGAAAGATCCAGGAAATGATTAAATCAGGAGCTGTGACACTGACACCTAAAGACAAGACAGTCACAGCAAATGTGATTTCAATGCAGTTCGGTGACTTCCCTCCGCTAATGGTGGAAAGTAGGATTGTTCCTATCCCCAAAGCAACTCTTGAAGTGGTGAACATCCCACCAGCACAGAATGAAGGACTTGTTCCTGTCATAACTAAAAAGGGAGAGATCATGTAGATTCACCCGGATCTAATGACGGAGTTCGAGACGTCTTCCTCTTCTCCTCGGAAGACTCCTTTGTCTAAAAAGAAGCCTGGGAAGACTAAGTCGTGCAATGTGACTTCTAGTATCACACCCAATCTTTCTCTAACCTCTACTTTCATCTTGGCAGGAAATTCACCCTCTACGGAAGTAAAAATTGTGCCTCAATTTGAAGATAGATATAAGCCGGCATTTCATCTATATAGTTCACAATCTCGTAAATTAATGGCAAAGATGGGTTATGATCTAGCCATTGCTCTTGGTTTGAATTCCGGCAAAGGACTCCGAACACCTCTAGCCCTCACTTTGAGACATAATCAATCTCATGTTGGTCTCGGTTTCTGGACTGAAGCTCTTATCAAGCACCAAAAAACCAAGAACAAGACAAAGGATTGCAATATGGTTTCAATAGATTCTGAACCTGAGCCTGAAGTTGAAGTTCTCTCCGGAACTCGGTCAGGAAAAATATATCTGAAAGATTATACTGAAATTCCTGAAGAAACTCCTGATGTCCCTCCGGTTACAATTCTAACACCAATCTCTAACGAAGGACCTTCAAATGTTCCTGTTGAGACGGTTCCTTCTAAAACAACAGCAGCTGACAAAGGCAAACAACAAGTCCGCTTCGACAAACCATTGAAGAAGTCATCTCCTACAGGACTTGAAAGGCCTTATAATTTTGATATATTGGCTCAACTAGCCAATACACCAGCTAAATTGTCAATCTTCGAGCTCTTACGCCTCTCTAAAGAGACTCGAGAAACTCTGAGTGAAGCACTGTTGCAAGCAGAAACCTGCCTAACTTTCCTCAAGAAGCCGAAAACAGAACTAGTCTCTCGTCTTCATTGCCATAATGTATTGGAATTAATTCCAAACATTACCTTTACGCAGGACGATATGCTGCTAGAGGATAATCGACATGACCGTCCTTTATATTATACAAGATACGTCAATTCTATGAAGGTTGATCGTCTACTGATTGATCCAGGATCCGCTCTCAGTATTATGCCAAAAACTATGCTAGATGCACTGAAAATACCCGTGTATTGTCTTTCCGGTACTATCACTACCATCCTGGGATTCAATCAAGGAAAAAGTGAGCCTTTGGGCAAGATTCGCCTCAAATTTCAATAGGCAATCTTCGCACTAAGGTTACTTTCTACATCATCGACAATCATGGTTGCTCATATAATGCTCTATTGGGGAGACCATTCTTGCATGAACATAATATTGTTTCTTCGACTCTTCATCAATGCTTCAAATATGTTGATGATAATGGAGAAGTTCAAAAGGAAGTTGCAGATCTCTATCCATTCAGAGGAGTCGAAGCTTACTTCAGTGACTCTCGCATTTATAAAGATGAATACTCAAAATTCTTGCAAGCTATGGATGACGACGATGATACATCAAAAGTCGACACCTTTGTTATTCCTGTAAAAGGGCGTATCACTTCTCCGCAGTCTGCTAAACCATCTGAACAAGGTTCACTGATAATTCCTGTCAGTGGACGTACTACTGCATTGTCTTCCCAAGTTCCACAAAGCTCGTTGATAATTCCTGTCAGTGGACGCACCACTCCCCCTCCATCTTCTCAGGCTAGACCAGATACTCTAGTCATTTCGGTCAGTGGACGTACTACTTATCCACGATCTTCTTCAAGGGAGCTCACCTCTTCTGAGCCTTTTGTCATCGATCTTAATCGAAACAAAACTTCTGATCGCTCTTCTTCTCCCCCTTTAGTCATTAATTTGACTAAGTCTGATAAGGCTCAGCCTTCTTCTGTAAATACAGCATCTAATATTAATGAAGCATCTCCTTTACAGTATATTGATGTCTGTAAACATGTACAAAGTTATTTACAATTGCTAGATAGCTTAGAGCTACTAACTATAGGAGTTGTCAAACTCTTCACACAGAAGTATCATTAGAGTCTATACAAAAATCATACTTCATGGTCCCTATTAGAAAGTTGGGAGAAAATCCAATATTCTTCCATAAAGGACCCCAGAATCCTCCTAACCTGGAAGAAGATGACAAAAATGACGATACTGGAAGGTTACAACTACGTCGCTATAGTCAGCAGTCCAAAAATATCATCAAGAATATGGGTTATGACTTCAGAACCAGCCTCAATAATGGAAAAGGAAGAAGAATGCCTGTTCGAATTCCTCTATTAACATACGGAAGGACAAAATGTGGTTTAGATTATATTGCTCATATCTCCTTTATCAACGCAGTCCATGAGGATTCAGAATCCGATGAAGACGAACGATCTGAGTCTTCCGATTCCCTTTCTTGGGATTCTGACACAAGTATTGGCGATTTTCATCGTTCTATTCTATCCATCAATATGGTCTCTGTCGATGGCCCGCAAGAAAATGACGAAGATGAGGATGATTTTGAAATATCACCCGAATCAGAATAATGGGCTCAAAGATTAGATAACCAATGGGAATTCAGGTTCGAGCAAAGAGAACCTCCCACTGAAGATAAATTGATCCAAATTGATGTTGGTGAAGAGTGATCTCCCAAGCCAATATTCATCAGCGAAAGTCTTTCAGAAACAGATAAGCAAGACATGATCAAGCTTATTCATGATCACATCGATGTCTTCGCCTGGAGCTACGAGGATATACCAGGACTAGATCCGAAGATCGCAATGCACAAACTTAATATCATGCCAAATGCAAAACCGGTCAAACAACAACAACGACGATTTCGTCCAGACATTATGGATGCAATTGAAGCTGAAGTCAACAAGCTTATGGCTTTCGGATTTATTCGAGAGGAACAACATCCTGAATGGGTGGCTAACATCGTTCCTGTCCTCAAAAAGACCGGCAAGATCCGAGTCTGTATAGACTTTCGCGATCTCAATACGGCTTGTCCTAAAGATGAGTTTCCTCTTCCAATTACCGACGTCATGATCGATAATACGTGTGGTTTCGAACGAATGTCATTCATGGATGGGTATTCGGGGTACAATCAAATCAAAATGTTTCCAGATGACGAGAGACATACTTCCTTCAGAACGCCGATTGGTACATACTATTATACAGTGATACCGTTTGGTCTTAAAAATGCAGGAGCAACATATCAACGAGCAATGAGCACTATATTCTGCGAACATCTCCTGAAAACAGTCGAATGCTATGTTGATGATATTGCAGTCAAAAGTCGACGAAAGGAGGATCATATCCAAGATTTGAAGACTATTTTTGATTTAATGCGTCAGCATCAACTTAAGATGAACCCTACTAAGTCCTTCCTGGGCGTCTCTAGTGGTAAATTTTTTGGCTTCGTCATTACCGCTAAAGGTATACACGTAGATCCCGAGAAAATTAAAGCCATCCAAGAGATACGTCCTCCACGCACCTTAAAAGAGCTACGAGAATTTCAAGGAAGAATTGCTTATATCAGGAGATTCATTTCCAACTTATCAGGACGCTGCAGACCATTCAACAAACTTCTGAAGAAAGGTGTATCTTTCGTCTGGAACGAAGAATGTCAAAAAGTATTTGACGATATCAAACAGTATCTTATGAACCCTCCAGTTTTGGTACCTCCTGTCTCGGGAATACCATTCCTTCTATATGTTCGAGCTATGGATCATTCTCTCGGTGTATTACTCGCCCAGAAAAATTAAGATGGTCATGAACAGGCTATTTATTATCTCAGTCGCACAATGACAGGTGCTGAACCGCGTTATTCTCCAATCGAGAAAGAATGCTTAGCAATAATGTTTACCGTTCAGAAGACGCGACATTATATTATCGATCAAACGATTCACGTCATTTCCAGAGTGAATCCCATCAGGATTATGATGAAGAAACCCGGTATTCTCAACTCCAGACTGGCTAATTGGGGAATCTTGTTAGCCCAATATGACATACATTATATTCCTCAAAAGTCAGTTAAAGGACAGGCTCTTGCTGATTTTCTGGCAGCTCATGCTGTTCCAGAAGATTCTAAATTATATGATGAGATTCCAGATGAAGTTATGGATTCAAATCTGGTTTCCGAAGAAACTCCTACCTGGCGTCTATTCTTTGATGGAGCATCTAGAATAGGTCCTAATGGCGATATTGTCGCCGGAGTTGGGATTGTTCTCGTATCCCCAGAAGGGCTGACTATTCAAAGGGCTTATTCTTTGGATCAATCATGTTCAAACAATGTAGCCGAACACAATGTATTGCTCATCGGTCTTCAACTTGCTAAACATCTGGATATTCAATATTTAGAAGTTTATGGAGATTCCAAGCTTATCATCAATCAGATCAGAGGAACATATGAAGTCCGTCATCAAGATTTGATACCTTATCATAGAGCAGCACTCTCTATGGCCTCCTCCTTTGAAGGTTTCTTTATTGAACACGTTCGGCGAGCCTGTAATGCAGAAGCCGATGCTTTGGCTAATCTTGCCGCCGTGTTAGCCATACCAATCAGACGTCAGCAAGTGATAGTGGTTCATAACCGAGAACTATTCTATGTTGAGAATAATTTGACTTTGGGTTTACCCCATAATTCAGATGAAAATTCTCTCAACCTTGATGAATTTTCATCCAACCTTAGCACTGGATTAAGGTTTGACAGAGTGTCATCGTCTCCTTCCGATTCTACTATGGAATATGTCTTTTCTAACAAAACAGAAGCCATAACTGAAGATTGGAGACGCCCGTTTTTAGACTTTGTGTTGTATGATATAGTTCCTGACAATCCGAGCGAAGCAGCATCTATCCGGCGTCGATCTCTCAGATTCTATTATAATCATACAACGAAGACACTATATCGTCGGGCCTACGACGGTCTTCTCCTCCGATGCATCGCTGGTGAAGAAGAACAACAGATTATCCGTGAGGCACATGATGGTGTTTGCGGAGCCCATCAACCAGGTTCTAAACTTCAAGATCGTATCCGACGTATGGGTTATTATTGGCCCACGATGGTGGCTGACGCCATTCAATATGCTCAGAAATGTAAAGTCTGTCAAATTTATGCAGACTTTATCCATCAACCATCAGAGTTCTTACACCAAACAGCGGCATCATGGCCCTTTGAGGCTTGGGGCATGGATGTTATTGGTCCTATCAACCCACCATCATTAAAAGGACATCGGTTTATTCTAGCAATAATCGATTACTTTTCCAAATGGGCTGAAGCAATCCCGTTATCTGAAGTCAAAACTTCTAATGTCATCAACTTCGTCAAGCATCATGTTATTTATCGATTTGGTGTTCCTCGGCATATTATTCATGATAACGGACCGCAGTTCGTCAGTCAGAAATTTACTCGATTCTGCGACGACCATCGAATCAATAATTTAGCTTCTACAGCATATAATCCAGCAGCTAATGGATTGGCAGAAGCTTTCAATAAAACAATCATCAAACTCTTGAAAAAGTTCATTTCTTCCAACAAACGCAACTGGAGCGAGAAGCTTGGCGAATGTTTATGGGCCTACCGCACCACAGTTCGCAATGCGACTGGATGTACGCCTTTCTCTTTGGTATATGGGTGTGAAGCTGTTCTTCCCCTTGAGATCCAGATTCCTTCTCTGAGAATCGCAATCTCTAATGAACTTACAACAGAAAATAATGATCGTCTTCGACTTCAAGAGCTGGAAGCTCTAGATGAAAAGCGATTATATGCTCAACAAAATATCGAGCTGTATCAGGCCCGAAATTCAAAAGCTTTTAACCGAAAAGTAAAAGTCAAAGAATATCAGAAGGGAGAACTGGTCCTTACCGTCAGACGTCCTATGACTATGACACATATGAGCAAAGGCAAATTCGACGCGAAATGGGAAGGCCCATTCGTAGTAAACAAAGTCTTCTCTAATGGAGCATATCAGCTTGCCTCTATGGATGGTAAACTCACGATGATGCCTATCAATGGCAAATTCTTAAAGAAATATTATGTATAAATTTCATCAATATGTAATATTTTCATTACTTTCCAACGAATATAAAATCAGAGTTAATTCTTTCCTACAAAAGTTATCTCGATATCGTTATCCCCAGCGGAAACTGATATTCTGCCACGTATCATCTTCCCAGAGAATTTGATATTCTGTCTTATTAGATCCCCAGTAGATTTAATAAAGATCTCGTATAGAAAATCACGTCCATATTACCTCTGAATTTTCTATCTCAGTATCATATTTTCTATTCTATGAAAATGATATCTAGTCTTTTGATTTTCGAGTCCAAAGATCATGGAAAATAAAGTTCAAAAATATCTTTATATCTGAATTCTGTTTTCTCTAATCAGTATTAAACTAGAATTATATTTGGTTTAATATCATTTGATAGAATTACAAAAGTTCATTTGTACATTCTATTCTATTGAAATATGTCATGTATTATTTACCTCTGAACATGTTTTCTACAAAAATATCATCCACAGAATTGAAATCAAGTCAAGATATTCATTTCTTCAATCAAAGTCAGAATATTGATTACAAGTGGGTATCAAAAAAAATTCAACACATGAAAAATGTAAAAGATCTATTTAGGAGGAGTAATTATCTCCTGAATACGAACAATTACATTATTCATCTTTTCTTCATGAGCTTTATGGATTCGCTCTGCTGCTTCAACTCCAATCATTCGTTGGTCATAATCCACGATAATAGAGCTACGACAATTTGTCTCTTCAATCTGATTAGCCTGCATCAGTTCCCGCTCTTGCTGTAAAAGTCGACAACGTTCAGCTTCAGATATACGAGCAGTGGCAATCTCTGATTGCTCCTTTTCCATGGAGGCAATTCGCTCCTGAAGACGAGCCAGCTCCTCCTTCAACTTCTTAAGCTCTTCAGCTTTTGATGCTTCATCTTTCTCTAAACGCTCCATATTCTGACGAGTGGTTATTATTTCTTCATCTTTCGCCATTAACTCTTCAGTAGACAGAGCGAGGAATTCTTTCAAAGCAGTGTGCTGAGCTTGAGCTTCACTTTCTAATTGGGCAATCTCAGCTGCAGTCAAAGACTTAATATCCTCCTTTTTGATCTCCCAGTACTTATGGATGTTTGCTTCTAAATTATCCAGGAGATGCTCAAAGAAGACACACTGGGTCTCATAACCAGCCTGTCTCAAAGCTAAAAACGGAAAACTAATCGCCGCTCGAAGATTCGAAAAATGGCATAGTTTCATCCTTCATGAGTCGCCTTGAAAATGTATCCAGATATGAGTAAATAATCTCTGAATACATCCCCATGACCTTTGCTATCCCTGTTTCAAAACCGGGAGTCGCTGCAACTGTAAAGGAAGGAGCAGGAGTAGCCTCTATTCTGGGAGCTGAAGTGAGTGCTTTTGGGGAACTAGGCAAATATGAGCTCCCCTCACCCATATCAGTCTAGACAAGTGGGGCTTGAGTCGAGCTCATTGCCGGTGCAGTTCCTACAACTGTTGGAATCAAAGAAGCATGATCAAAATTAAAAGACAATAAAGCAAGGAAAAGACAAAACTTTGCTGAATAAAATATTACCTGAAGCTGGTTCATATTCTGTTTCTTTTGGATCGTTCAGCCCAGCTCGTAGTCTGTTCAGAGTGTTTTCTAACACTTGATTTATTTCAATGCTACCCGCCCCAGAAGTACTCGGAACATGGACTTCTATTTCTAGAAGTTTCTCCGGCTCTGGAGTCAACCCTGAATGTTGACCAACTGTCTTCAGTACATCAATTTGAGTTTTAGATGGTGACTCATCTTCTATCTCCATGTCCTCTTCTCCAAAGGAATGAGACGAAGGTTCATAGTCAACCTGTTCGTCGTCACTTTTATTGCTCTCCAAAACTTCAACAATTGGCTTGAGAGTAGTGGCTTCCTTCACTGATTCTCTCGAAATCAGTAAGTCATTAGCTGTTTTAGTCTGATTCTCGGCCTCTACCGCGGGTTGACTAGTCACCTACGCATCATCGGCTGTTGGCGGAATCAACTCCATATCAGAAGGCATAGATGGTTCAGCAGGTTCAGGCACATCCTCTTCAATAGGTTCTATCTTTACAGTAGAAGCAAAGACAGCTTGCTTCTCTAAAGCCAATCGCTCAGCACGATTGGTGGGACTCTCTGCATCGAGACAAATCACAGATTTAGTTTTTGAAACTATCACCTTCCTTCCTATTCTTTTTGTTAGTAGAATAGTAGGATAATCATCTTTGGAGTCACTACCTGCTTCGTCCGCATCTCTGATTCGTATTCCACGATTACGAGCATCTGCCCGAGTAACCCTTTTCGGAGCAGACCCAGAAGCATCTTTGCCCCACTTCCTTTTCGGTGTACTGTCGGCAGATACACTCTCTTCAGCACTTCCAATAGGTACATGTAATGGCTGATGAAGTTCATCAGAGAAAAAATTCTCTAAAACTTTATCATAAACTTCATCAGTAGCCATAGGATCTTCTCGGTCATGACAATCTCTTGGCAGGGCTGATTTGGTTGATCTCTTATCAACATGGATGAAGCTTTTACCTAAGATGCTGAGTTTTTCATCAAAGGTATTAGCCGATACATAGAATTTGGCATAAGACGCCAATATTCTAGCTCCTCTCCGATAAGTAACCGAATCTGGCATGGAAAAAGTAGCTCCGGTACCCTTAGTAATATAGTATATCCAAGCTCTGGCGCCATCGATTAATCCGCCTTAGTGGCCAAAACATGTCGTTGCATTTCCCACATGTAACTAATCATAGCCAAATTGCCGAGCAAACCTACTCGAAAGATATGGCTCCAGATAGGTGACATCGTCACGGCGACAGATCAAGTGAGATGGCCTGATCCTTTTTAGCCATTCATGTTGAATATCATCTAACTCATTGGCACCAATGCCATCAATCAACTTCTCAGACATGGTTTCATAACCAACAGGTGGAGGAACACAAGTGAAACTCCATAATTCTCCCCTGTTTAATATAGTTCTACAGTCTGTCAAAGTGTCATACTTCCACTTTGGTGTATGATGATATCTTTCCAAAAAGGTATCGTCTGGTCTAGCCATTCCAACACTCATGAGAGATTCAAAATGGAGAAGCAGCCACCCAAATAAATATGTAAAGGGCATTTCTACCCGGGGAAAAGTTGTGAGTTTCTTCTTCGCCAATTCAAACATCCTGTCTGTATATGCCCTTAAGCCAGCATTCAGACGGCATGTCATTGCTGTCAGCAAATCCATCTTGTACCCGAAAGTCAGACGGACTGCTGCAAAAACAACTCCTCTGTACATCATGTCTGCTGAACAGGTGCTGGGTACTACAAATTTTCTCAGCCAGAGGGATATAAATCCGGCCAGATGATCTTCATCAGATAATTTCCGGCCACCTTGCTTTATATAGGTCTCCAACCTATCACCAGCTTTGTAGGTGTCTTCGTCTTCTTCAATGATGATGTCGTCATGAGTGGTGTCCTGGATTAGTTTGTCAATCTCAGCTTGACTCAAGGGTTTAAATCGACCGATATATTGATCAGTCTTCTTCTTCTTCTGGACTTCTTCAGTGCGGCCTTGGAATAAATAGGCCATCCACTTAGAAGAATAGCAGTTGGAACCTCCCTCTGCACCTTGTGCCTTAAAGCCTTACATATACTGTAATGGCACATTAATTCTTCAAATACATGAAGAACCAGTGGGTTGGCCTCGGAAATTTTATTCATTTTATCAATGAAAGGGATATACTCTTCATATGGCAAATCTCCTGTTGGCAGCTGAAAAATGTATGCCATCTTATGGAGGGCGAATCCCATCTCGCCTCTTTGAGTCATGAAAGTGTCGGTACGGTAATTATACCTTTCCGCTAATGCCAAGAACAAATCTGGGTTTGGCCTAAAACCATAAGCGGTGCACTTAATGGCATTATATAGGCCTATCACCCTTAACTGTTCCCCAAAGTTGTTTAGAATCCATCTTACAAGAACAGTCCATCTGGTATTCTCCGGGTTCACCAGACCAGTAAGCCTCATAGACTGTTTTGGGTAAACAATATTTTCTAGCTGAACAAATTCATTCGCAAAGATTGGGACTCTAACTGGCCTCAGAAGTGCTGAGTCCTCAGGAGGAATTGTAGCTGGCAGCAATCCTCACAAAATTGAGATCAGTACCACTGCGGAATCTTTCTCGACTGTATCCTATCCATCCAGCTTTTGCTTGACGGAATGGAGTGATATCCCACTTCATTTGCCTTTGATGACTCGCGTGGAATAAGCGAGCTATGTTGATGCTTTTGGACAAACCAGTCAGATACATTGGCTGATTCGCATCACCATCTCTATAATATGAGTATGACACTTTATCAAGAGCAAGCTGGGAGTTTATATCAATAGCATCTCCAAAAAGAAATGCTGGCTTCGAGTGGGTAGCACTATCCACACTCTGTAGAGGCAGTCCACTCATCATATTCAGCAGGGTGTCATTTTCCTGATTTGTCAGAATAGCTATCCTTGTAGAAGGTCCATCAAATTAAGGAAAACGGACATGTGATAGATCACTGTTATAGTTCTTCCCTACACATCCTTCAAATTGTGCATCCTGAGCCAGAATATCCACTGCAAAAGAAGAATAAGAAGTTAGAAATCTTCAACACAAAGAGATAACAAAGATCAATATACGCTCACTCTATCCTAAGCGTATGGCAGATTCAAAGATCAACATACGCTCACTCTATCCTAAGCATATGGCAGCTTCAAAGATCAACATACGCTCACTCTATCCTAAGCGTATGACAGATTCAAAGTTCAACATACGCTCATTCTATCCTAAGCGTATGGCAGATTCAAAGTTCAACATACGCTCATTCTATCCTAAGCGTATGGCAGATTCAAAGTTCAACATATGCTCACCCTATCCTAAGCGTATGGTAGATTCAAAGATCAACATACACTCACTCTATCCTAAGCGTATGACAGATTCAAAGATCAACATACGCTCAGTCTATCCTAAGCGTATGACGGATTCAGAGATCACTTTCTATCCTAGGCATATGATGAATTTTAAGTTCAGTTTACGCTCAGCTTTTATTCAAAGATTAGAGGATGATTGGATCTTTTTCTTAAGCGTATCAGCGTATGGTTGACAAGATGTTCATCAAAAATACACTAACAAAGGAGTTAGCGTATCTCAGTGAGACAACTTGACATAGCGTATTTCTTCGAATCTGCGTATTTTGACATTTTTATCAAAGATACGCGTATCTTACAGAATATGCTCCAAACATATTTTTCGTATAAACGAAAAATATGGAATACGACTAAACCCTAAAGAGAGAAGCGTATTTTCTGACGTATTGACCCTAAAAAGGGATACGTTTTATGGTTTTGTCCTAACCAGAGCCCTAAATAGGGGATAGTTACTGTTCATCATCTCCATCCTCACCATAGAGGGGCTTCAATGGGCGTTCACTTCGTCGAAGACGCTCATCAGCAGTCTTTTTAGTGGCAGCGGCGGCAGGTCGAGATGACTCCGCAGGAGCCTTCCCCTTTCCTTTCGTAGCAGCGTCGGCTTTGGGCGCCATTGATGAAGATTGAGTCAAAGAAGAAGAAGTCTAAGTTTTGGAGCTTTTTCTCTCTCGAAGACAAATGCAGAAGTAAAGAAATGAATTAGGCTTTGAAAGACCTATTTATAGAAGAAAAGAGAAGTTTAAACGACGGCCGTTCTTTAAACAGAATCCCTAAAGATTTGCACTGATATTGAGGAAGATAACAAAATCATGCCAGCATGTCAAGACTTATTCCCACTTTAAGTTCAAAGTAATTTCGAACTTTTAAAATTTATAAAGTTTGAAAACTTTGAAGGGGGTCTTGTAGGGTGTGAAAAAATTATGACACGCTGACATAAGACTCAGCCAAAGCCATACGCTCAAGGTCATACGCTCAGCCAAAGCCGTACGCTCAGTGGATATTTTATTATTTCTTGAATGACAGCACAGCATACATTTAATGGAGGATAAATCTGACACTTTATTTTTTGTGCAAAGACAGCTGCCCTATGAAGATTAACCGTCGTATGGGTTTTCGAGAATTAATTTTGTCTCTTACGAGGACAGCTCATCAGCCATCATAAATGCACAGCCATCATTACTGTCATTTCTGATAGTCTGTCAGCCATCATATCTGCAACACGACGCTCGAGAGATATTTGTCAGCTATTAGAAGATATGGCATATTTGAGAAGATTGAGGACAGCCACGTGTCTACTCCCTCAATGCTTACGACTCCTTGCCAACCAAGTGAGCGTATAGACTCCATACGACTCCTTGTCAATCAAGTGAGCGTATGGACTTCATACGACTCCTTGTCAACCAAGTGAGTGTATGGACTTCATACGACTCCTTGTCAACCAAGTGAGCGTATGTACTCCATACGACTCCTTGACAATCAAGTGAGCGTATGGACTTCATACGACTCCTTGTCAACCAAGTGAGTGTATGGACTTCATACGACTCCTTGTCAACCAAGTGAGCGTATGTACTCCATACGACTCCTTGACAATCAAGTGAGCGTATGGACTTCATACGACTCCTTGTCAACCAAGTTAGTGTATGGACTCCATACGACTCCTTGTCAATCAAGTGAGCGTAAGGACTCCATACGACTCCTTGTTAATAAAGTGAGCGTATCAGCTTTATATGACTCTATACCATCCAAGTCAGCGTATGACTCCTCTTTAACAAAGACAGCGTATCACAGTAAATGCGTTCAAGATGACTTCAAACGTACAGTTAACACACGTTCTCATGTGTCCTGTACTCAATTACCCACTTACTCAGAAGTTATGCAACGTGGCATCCATGCCATCAATCTCTCCTAGATATATTCCACTACTTTCAACCGCACTCCAACGTGTCTCCATCAGAATTCGCCACGCGTCCCTGCAGTTATGCACACGTCAAGTAACTGACTGAGCGTATGCTTCAAAACAGTTATCCAGAACTCTATAAAAAAGAGTTTCTTCATCTTCAACAGACACTACATTCAATTCAGAGAGAACAGAGAGATTGCCCAGTTGCTGTTCAAGTTCTTCGAAGTTCTTCGAAGTTCGAGTTTTCTTCATCGCATCGTCCAAGGGATAAAGTAATCGTCTTCTAGATTAGATTTCTACAGTTGTAATTTTCCCAGAAACACAATAAATAAAGTGAATTTATTTATGGAAAACACCAGTATCAAGTAAAGTAATCTAGAATAAGAATATAAGTCCTGACAAGTATAAAACGATCAGAGAATGTACTCGCCTGATACCCTGAACAACTGATATGAATAGATGTCCGAACTGGTGTCACAGAGTCCTATTTAGAGTAAAACAGGTTATTAAGAGTTTAATTTATATGGTAATTGAAATTATAATGCAATCTACATGAGTCTAAGTCAATCTAGGTCAAAGTCAACTCTTGGTCAACTCTGGTCAACTATAAAGTCAAACTAGGTTAACTCTAGTCAACTATGGTCAAACTAGCTAGGGTTAGGTCAACAATGGTCAACTAGTCTAGGTTAGTCAATTCTAGGTCTAAACAAACTAAGTATATGCAAATCAAGTATCCAAGATAGCTACTAACTCATAGCCTAAGTCACTTGCTAAACCAAGCACAAAACTAAGCCATAAGCTAACAAGGCACACAAACTTAGTCATATAATGTATATATATTATTCACATTCACATATTCATATACATAGATATATAGGAAATCCATATATATAGGCACATACATATATCTACATAGAGAGAGCAAAGGAGAGGTAAAAGAGTAAGTGAGTGTATGTGTGACATGTGTGTGAAAGGATATGTGTTAATGTTCTCAGATTTAGTGATAGGTAGGTGTATGTGACATGGGATACATGGTGTCAAAGGATGTATGAATGCATGTGTGTAAAAGGTTATAGGTTGACTCAGTTTATAGGAATACATACATACATACTTACATTACATACATATCAAGTAGGACACATGCTTGGGGGTGGATCCTTTGGATTCAAAACTAATTAATATACAAAGAAAATCAAGTTAGAGGATAGGTTTTACCTATTGGGAGTGGAATCCCAATGAAAATCTTTAGGACACGGCTCCGATACGAAGATCTATCCAAAAGGACACCTCCCTTTGCACATTGTCCAAATTCTTGGATAGAATCCTTCCTTGATGGTGTAGGATGGATTAGGAGAAGTTTGGATGGAGGAATATGAGGGAAATGAAATTAACTCAAAGAGGGAAGCTCTCTAATTTGGGGAAGAACACTTAGGGTTCTATGTACAGGTAAAAAGAGGCAAGGGTTTTCTTAAGGATTCTTTATAGAAAGGGAGGGGGCACTTGATGGCTGATCATTAGATGAATTAGGGTTAGTTTTTCATGTAGATGAGTGTCTAGGAGTTGTCCACCCAATTCTAAGCCTTCCTATTGGTTCAACTAGTCATAAGGCTTTCTTTTTCATAAATATCCTAAGAGGTAAATATCCTACTATGAAATATCTAGATATTGTTAATCTAACTTAACCATTAGGTCTCTAACCTTCTAACTAAACCTCCATGAACATCATTAACATCTAGGTTTATTCAAAACTAGGTTAGTCTCTAACAATTCAATTAGCACAATACTAATTAATCAAAATTCATTTTCATTAATAAGTCAAAAATAAACAAAATACCCTTAGGCTAAAAAGTCACAATTAGTCATCCTAATCACATGGTTACGTCCCCATGGTCATGGTTAGTCTCTAGGTCATGCAGTCTTTAGGGTTACACTAGTTAACCATCAAAATCACAATTCAATATTTTAAATAGTTTTAAAATAATTAAAAATCACCAAAAATAATAACATGGTTTAAATATCATTATTAAATGATTATAATTACAAAATTTTAAAATTACCCTCATTTTAGAAACTGGGTGCTACAAGTCTACCCTCTTTAGAAAAATTTTGCCCTCGAAATTAAGATGGCCGTACTCCTTCTAGGTTAAACTCCCAACAATCAAGGTCAAGAAAACTATATCTAAAACATGCAAATTGTGGTCCTACCGGTCGTGATATCACGGTCTTGATCAGGGTCACTATACTATCTATCATAGCACAAAACATCCTGACAGGTACTAATGGAATCACACAACAAGATGGTAAAAAGAACATGAAAGAAAGACCTACTAACCCGTCACCCGTAGCGTCGGTCTACGCGACGGTCGGCGCAAAAGCCCTGTCCCTCTAGGGTATATCCCTATTATCACGCCCCGATCCGGAATCACCCGAATCATCGTCCTTGCTGGGGCGTGATGCCGCACGAGCCTGGCATTGCGCTCGTGCAAGGCAAGATGACAGGTTCTCAAATGGTTATCTTTGAGTTGAACGTTAACAACGAAAGGCACAACAGAGTATACGAAAACGATTTTCTTTATTGATATTCGAAATCAGATTACAAAGGCTTTCGATAGCCCAACGGAATTTGCCAGATTGGCTACAACACTCAAGTTCTCTCTAGCCCATAAAGAATTTCACCGTTCCATACATCATGCCTTCTATATCTCGGCCGCATCAATCCTGTCGCGAGTCCGAGCATCAATGCGGTCGCACGCTTCAATTCGCTTCGGCATTCCAAGCCTCAATGCGTTCAAGCGAAGCTCCGTCGCGAGCAGACCAATCCCGAAACCTGCTAGCAAACTACTGGAAGATTAGTACTTTCGTCCTCGCTGTACTGATCAAAAATCTACTTAACAAACCGACATTTAGTATTGTATTGATTCATGCAAACATATAATTTAGTTCTCTTTCTATGTTCTCCTTAGGATGAGTTCATGGCATATTCGAAGACTGTAAAGCATGGCAAGCATGTTATTCAATTCGCATAAGTAAACAGGCAAGCAATCTCGTGTTTGATTCGTGGCACACTGAGCAATATCGACGCACTAGCCCTTGCATCGACGCAAGGTGAATACACATATCTGTTTTTCCTGTCATGTTATAAGTGCTCGCTATTCAGGGTCCATCCATGCAGGATATATGCATACCTTGTACTTCCAAACCCGTCGCCCTTAACTATATAAAGGTCACTAGCTTTTCGGGCTAGAATGGACTTATATTATCGAATCAAAACATAAGACGATGTTAACTCTGTGTGGTTGCTAACCGACATCAGAGGCCATCGAAATAATCGCAGCAAGTGGCTTATCACATTCACCAGACGGTCGCTATCCATCTAAATAAAGTGCACCAACAAAATTGAAAACGAATCCCTCCTAGGTCGAACGGTCCCAGTGCCCTGGTGCGCCGCATTCGAGGGAATACCCATGCACGGGCTTTTATATCTTTAAGTCCATTTGACCATACGACGAATCTTATCTTTCATACAACCAAGCAAATTCGCTTATCTCTATTTCAATTGGCATAACGCCCGAATGTCCTCAACGAACGCCCGAAGGCCGTGAACATTTCGAAGGCATCATGCCGCCTTATCATCTCGTAATTCTTTCGTTAACTTTCTATGTTCTTACGTCTCATACTTCGTTTCAATGTTTCAATGGCATCATGCCTCAACTCAATGCTCGTCAATCTAACGACCCGAAGGTCCCGAACACCTTTCGAGGCATTATGTCATATCCGACAGTTCTGCCACATTCATGCCACAATTTTATTCTTTCGCAACGAAGCCATATTTTATTATCTTGTGCACGAAGGCATGTTTCGACCGTATTTTCGATGTTCTATGACTTAGCATTCAATGTCCGTGGCTTGCGCGCTAGGGCGCTCGCCTATTGTCTTTCAATGTTCTAGCCGTTCTAACTCGTACGCAAAGGCACGGTATGGTTCGTGCACTAAGGCACTCGTCGAGTACAGTTATCCTATGTTCTTGCGGCTTGCGTACCGAGGCGCTCGCCTTTGCGATATCTAATGTTCCATAGCGACTCGTACGTTTGCCGTACGATTCATTTCAATTATTCTATCTAGTGTTCGACACGCACTACGTTTAACTCTCTATCGAGACACGCCCGTGGCGTTGATAGGTTAACTCACCATTCAATGATAATTATTTTACTTAAGCATGATGGAGTTGGAAAGAGAGTTAATGTCCCTCCACCTTGAATCGATATGCCTTTGTTGTTTTGCCGAGCCGTTGCGGCTCGATTTCATAACTTCGTTGCACAGGCAACTCTCCTGACTTAGCCATTCGAGCACTTCGTGCTTCATTGAGTTATACGTCCGTTTTGGCTTACCGTGCCCAAGTTTTAGTCCGTCACAAGGCGACGATTTGCTTTCGCGGACCCCTTACTGAATAAGGCAAAAGATCGACCTCTAACATTTCAGCGTAAACGTATAGCCTGCACATAAAACCAACTAAAATCATTACTTGCATCGATTTGGACTTGCGCCTTGGTCGATTCGATTTCTTAGAATCTTCGAGCCGTCTCAATGCACTTATCCTTCGAGGCAATACGGCGCTTCACATCAATTCACTCGATACATTCTTTGGGACAAGGCAACTTTTCACATCGACTTAGTTTGATGCATTGCTCGGGACAACTTAACACTTTGTATCGATTCGCATCGATACGTAATCGGGTCAACGCAACTCTTCGAGTCAACGACTTAGCATAATGCACCGTGCGGAGTCGGGCATTACATAATATACCACTCAAAACAAGGTTCGTCCCGAACCGAAACCAATACTAAATTTTCAAGGGTTTCATTAGATCGTTCCACGATCTCCTCTCACTATCGTTTGGATCGTACAACTTAGTTTGGAATCATACACATATATTAGGCATCCTTCCAATATATGCATTTCAGCCAAGCTCAGTTATAAGATATCGGAACAACGCAAACACGTAACTCTTATTCCCGATAACTTGACATCTCGTATTCTCGATCGGACTTGGCTCTATTATTTGTTCTCGTAATTCTAGCGCACATGCATATTGATACATACACGACCCTCCAAAAAGTTAAGGCACACGATGCGATTCAAAAATTGCATTTCTCAATTTGTATGTTTCATCGGGACTATCAATTCTACGCGTCGCGTCAAGCCGTCGCGCATCCGATCACAACGAGTCTCCGCCATGCTTTGCATTCGGCGTCACTATCCAACAATTTCTGATGTTTCACTTCGTATCCTATCTCGACATGATTCTCTTTTGTTGACTTGCAAAAGCATCAACATTCAGGACTACGTCCGCTAGGTGACTTACCTAGACACCGTGCTCAAATCTTTCCGACGCAAGTTTAAATTAACATTGCACAAAGGCCACAATCTATCCGACATAATAGTTTACATCAAGATGATGGTGCTCAAGACAATGATCGCCTTTTACACGAAGGTCCTTACGACGCGTCTTACGTTTGATTACTAACGAGTAGGAATTCACTTTCCGAATTCTCGACTTATCTGTCTCGCAACATCGAACATAATTTCGATTCACGCAAGCTCAATTGCAAGGCGAATCAAATCTAACAACATAACTCGTAAGCCATTCTCTTATCGTTCTCTCTCGTGCATAGCACGATTCTCGCAATCGCCTATTCGAATCACCAAGTTCGTTGGTGAATTTCTAGTTTGTTCATCGACCAACATAACCATTCAAGTATTCATCCGACGAATACTCAAATCTAACCATATCATTCGCAATCGAAAGTTGTTCCAACAATTCTCGATCGCCTAGACTTATCGTCAATATGCACCGTGTTATATTTGTTATCGGTGCAATCTCATATGCGATATTGCATGGGTCATCTTACGGTCTGCAACATTCAATTTGATTTGGCGGTCAAGTCTTCTAGGGTCATCTGCCCCGAAGCTACGCTCGATATTTGTGGATCACCACCGAAGGACAGTTTACTACGAACCATGCTATATCTTATTTCGGAGCCAAATCACGTTCCGACGATTCTATACGACTACCCAATTTCGGACAAAATCGTTTCTATCAGCGCAACCGATGCGCAAGTATCCTCCGAGTAAAGTCATGCACTATTGTCGATGATTTCGCAAATTTACGAAACATCTACTCGTATCGAATTCAAGTCTATCTTATTTCGCGATCGACACACGAGATGCTATATGCATCGAGAAATCGTCGATGACTTCTAGTCTCGTCTTGATTAATCACAAAATTTACGATCAACCAAGTTCGTTCATTCTCGTATAGTTACTTACAAAATTTTATAGCACGAGACACACTCTATTTTGTATTCTCACATCGCTTATATTTCCTTACGTATCGATCTCGATACGCCGTATCCATTTCGATAACGTAAGGGTCAACTTTGAACCCGTTTCAACGTCAACTTAACTCGCATCGCATACATCCAAGTTCGCAACGAACTTTTCCATACGTATCGACTCGTTCTCCAAATTGCCGCATCCCGCTATACTTCGATCGCGTAACTGAGTTACGATTATCCAACATCGAACCCTCAAGTCATATGATCTCGTCCTCTAAGTTTCGTGTGTTTTCAGTCGTACTCAAATGAGTTTTGCCGTAACATAACCAACTATTTCTTAGGCACGATTACTCGCGTCAACCAACTTTCTTACCGAAGTCGCACATTATGTGATCCGATTATAATTTGCATCGTCCAACATTTCTATCGAGATCGCAAGTCGTGCGATTTGATTCGCCTAGCCGAACATTTCTATCGAGATTGCAAGTCGTGCGATTCGATTCGTCTCGCCCAACATTTCTCTCGGGTTCGCAAGTTGTGCGATTTGATTATAATTTGTATCGTCCAACATTTTCATCGATCTCGCAAGTCATGCGGTTCGATTTCAACGTTTAGAGTTTCCTATCCCGTCGATCCGATTATTGCCTCAAGGCATAATCGTTTCGCTAATTCTCGTCATTCGACCGACACATAGATTTTCAATCGACGTATTATTCAATGTTACAAGCCCCGCCTTACCGTTCTAACCGAACATCGAAGAACACTTGCATCAACATGCCGTTATACAAATTCTCAATCGAGTCGGTGCTATCCCGTCCGTTGTGGACAAACCTTCCGCAATTCTCACAAAACGTCGATACAATTTATCGTACATATGTCGAAATCGAGCCATTCATTGTATCGCTGGTATGCCATATACCACCCAGAAATCAAGTTACTTTCGTCGCAACGTATTCCTTACGAACCAACGATCTCTTTCGACTCACAATTTTTGCAGTGATCGTGCTTGATCACAACCGTAACTTTGATTAATCAAAATCCGATGCAACTCGGCCAATGCATTCATTTGCCAACACAAGCTCGGTGCGCAGCCGAACCGATTTTATTTCTCGACTTATAACTTTTGTTTTCTTCCGTTGCATCTTGTACAACAATTCATTCTCAATATCCGTCGTACTTCGTACAACGATTACTTTGATACGCGTTGCACCACGTGCAATAATTTTACTTTCGATATGCGTTGCACCACGTGCAACATTTTACTTTACTTTCAATACGCATTGCACATCGTGCAATGATTTATTTTCGATATTCATCGCACCTCGTGCATCGATTTATCTTCGAAATCTGTTGCACCTCGTGCAACATTTTATTTCCGACATTCAAAGTCAATGCTCAAATTCGTTCAACACATTCGATATTGACTTATCGCTTTTCATCGCAACGCACATTCAAAATCGATATGTGAATCCGTTCGACACATTCAATATCAACTTTTATTTTCTTTTCAACGCATCATTTACAATCAACGCATGGTAATTGCTGCAGCAACATTCCACGACTTTCATTGTATCGATGCAACCAATATTTTTCGTATCGTTCGTTGCAAACAACGAATATCTCAAATTACAATTCACGATGTGTTGCATCCGCGACAATAAATCCTTGAATTCATATCTCACAACTTGTTGCACTTGCAGCAACATGTCTTTCCCGACTTTTCCAGCAAACACCATGTAATTTCCAAACAACACGCGACGAAATTACATGATTTGTATTAGACTTATTGTATGGAACATCCAGTACGGCATCGAGTAGAGTCAAGAGTGATTTCGATTGGTGGTGGGCAATGTTTTTGGAATTATAATGAAGCAAGCGTCCAGAGGAAATTGAGCCTAGAGCTCTGATACCAATTTGTCACGTCCCGACCCGGAATCACCCGAATCATTGTCCTCGCTGGGGAATAATGCCGCACGAGCCTGGAGTTGCGTTCATGCAAGGCAAGATGACAAGTTCTCAAATGGTTATCTTTGAGTTGAACGTTAACAACGAAAGGCACAACAGAGTATACGAAAACGATTCTCTTTATTGATATTCGAAATCAGATTACAAAGGCTTTCGATAGCCCAACGGAATTTGCCAGATTGGCTACAACACTCAAGTTCTCTCTTGCCCATAAAGGATTTCACCGTTCCATACATCATGCCTTCTATATCTCGGCCGTATCAATCCTGTCGCGAGTCCAAGCGTCAATGCGGTCGCACGCTTCAATACGCTTCGGCATTCCAAGCCTCAACGCGTTTAAGCGAAGCTCCGCTGCGAGCAGACCAATCCCGAAACCTGCTAGCAAACTAGTGGTGGATTAGTACTTTCGTCCTCGTTGTACTGATCAAAAACCCACTTAACAAACCGACATTTAGTATTGTATTGATTCATGCAAACATACAATTTAGTTCTCTTTTTATGTTCTCCTTAGGATGAGTTCATGGCATATTCGAAGACTGTAAAGCATGACAAGCATGTTATTCAATTTGTATAAGTAAACATGCAAGCAATCTCGTGTTTGTTTCGTGGCATACTGAACAATATCGACGCACTCGCCCTTGCACCGACGCAACGTGAATACGCATATCCGTTATCCCTGTCATGTTATAAGTGCTCGCTATTCAGGGTCCATCCATGCAGTATATATGCATACCTTGCACTTCCAAACCCGTCGCCCTTAACTATATGAAGGTCACTAGCTTTTCGGGCTAGAATGGACTTATATTATCGAATCAAAACATAAGGCGATGTTAACTCTGTGCGGTTGCTAACCGACATCAGAGGCCATCGAAATAATTGCAGCAAGTGGCTTATCACATTCACCAGACGGTCGCTACCCATCTAAATGAAGTGCACCAACAATACCGAAAACGAATCCCTCCTAGGCCGAACGGTCCCAGCGCCCTGGTGCGCCGCGTTCGAGGGAATACCCAAGCACGGGCTTTTATATCTTTAAGTCCATTTGACCATGCAACGAATCTTATCTTTCATACAACCAAGCAAGTTCGCTTATCTCTATTTCAATTAGCACAACGCCCGAATGTCCTCAACGAACGCCCGAAGGCCGTGAACATTTCGAAGGCATCATGCCGCCTTATCATCTCGTAATTCTTCCGTTAACTTTCTATGTTCTTACGTCTCATACTTCGTTTCAATGTTTCAATGGCATCATGTCTCAACTCAATGCTCGTCAACCGAACGACCCGAAGGTCCCGAACACCTTTCGAGGCATTATGTCATATCCGACAGTTCCGCCACATTCATGCCACAACTGTATTCTTTCGCAACGAAGCCATCTTTTATTATCTTGTGCACGAAGGCACGTTTCGACCGTATTTCCGATGTTCTATGACTTAGCATTCAATGTCAGTGGCTTGCGCGCTAGGGCGCTCGCCTATTGTCTTTCAATGTTCTAGCCTTTCTAACTCGTATGCAAAGGCACGGTATGGTTCGTGCACTAGGGCACCCGCCGAGTACAGTTATTCCATTTTCTTGCGGCTTGCACACCGAGGCGCTCGCCTTTGAGATATCCAATTTTCCACAGCGACTCGTACGTTTGCCGTACGATTCATTTCAATTGTTCTATCTAATGTACGACACGCACTACGTTTAACTCTCTATCGAGCCACGCCCGTGGCGTTGATAGGTTAACTCAGCATTCAATGATAAGTATTTTACTTAAGCATGACGGGGTAGGAAAGAGAGTTAATGTCCCTCCACCTTGAATCGATACGCCTTTGTTGTTTCGCCGAGCCGTTGCGGTTCGATTTCATAACTTCGTTGCACGGGCAACTCTCATGACTTAGCCATTCGAGCACTTCGTGCTTCATTGAGTTATACGTCCATTTTGGCTTACCGTGCCCAAGCCTCAGTCCGTCGCAAGGCGACGATTTGCTTTCGCGGACCCCTTACTGAATAAGGCAAAAGATCGACCTCTAACATTTCAGCGTAAACGTATAGCCTGCACATGAAACCAACTAAAATTATTACTTGCATCGATTTGGACTTGTGCCTTGGTCGATTCGATTTCTTGGAATCTTCGAGCCGTCTCAACGCACTTATCCTTCGAGGCAATGCGGCGCTTCACATCAATTCACTCGATGCATTCTTTGGGACAAGACAACTCTTCGCATCGACTTAGTTTGATGCATTGCTCGGGACAACTTAACACTTTGTATCGATTCGCATCGATATGTAATCGGGTCAACGCAACTCTTCGAGTTAACGACTCAGCATAATGCACCGTACGGAGCGGGACATTACATATCGCAACTTGCTGCACTTGCAGCAACATGTCTTTCCCGACTTTTCCAGCAAACACCATGTAATTTCCAAACAACATGCGGCAAAATTACATGATTTGTATTAGACTTATTATATGGAACATCCAGTGCGGCATCGAGTAGAGTCAAGAGTGATTTCGATTGGTGGTGGGCAACGTTTTTGGAATTATAATGAAGCAAGCGTCCAGAGGAAATTGAGCCTGGAGCTTTGATACCAATTTATCACGCCCCGACCCGAAATCACCCGAATCATCGTCCTCGCTGGGGCGTGATGCTGCACGAGCCTGGAGTTGCGCTCGTGCAAGACAAGATGACAAGTTCTCAAATGGTTATCTTTGAGTTGAACGTTAACAACGAAAGACACAACATAGTATATGAAAATGATTCTCTTTATTGATATTCGAAATCAGATTACAAAGGCTTTCGATAGCCCAACGGAATTTGCCAGATTAGCTAAAACACTCAAGTTCTTTCTTGCCCACAAAGGATTTCACCGTTCCATACATCATGCCTTCTATATCTCGGCCGCATTAATCCTGTCGCGAGTCCGAGCGTCAATGTCACGACCCGCACCCTGATTAGGGGCACGAAAAATGGGTACGTCCAGCCTACGCCGCACATCGATGGTAGAACACTGTATATAAGGTCTGTAAATACTACGACTAAAAGTATAAAGGCACCTGTACAGTATATACACTCCGAGTGGAGGTGACATAGCAATACAGTCTCAATCACAGAATAAAACTAAGGTAGATAGCGTAGAAGGATAATATATGATAGATGAAAAGGAATAAGTCCAGTGTCCAATACAAGCCCAGATATATACAACATCACAGGGTCTCAAAATATAATATAGGAGCTACATTCTAATAAAGCTAGCTGGATCGCAGTCCAGTCAAACCTAGCTAATCTACACTACTCTGGAAGTACAAAATCTAGTGGCTCTACTATATGGCCACGATCCTGGACTACTCCATCTGACTTGAGCCCATAATAGGTCGAGCAGTCTGCCTCAGAGTCATCTGTAATATATCATAACGATATCCTGTCAGGAAATGAGCAAGTACAAGTACTAACAGCAGTTCCATGTGAATTGACAAATTCTATAAGAGACAGTATAATAAAATATACGACAAAGATATATGAAGACTTGGGAACCGTTCGAAAGCTGAGTTACAACCCTTAAAACAAACAAGGACCGGGGTTGTAACCCTTCTCCCGAGCAGAACTTAGTCTCCAAATCAAGGTACATCATAGAGGCATGTAAAACATGTGAGTAACTGAATATCATAGCATGGTGAGAAAATACTGAATGTAGAACAGAGTAGGGTATATGATAAGATAAAGTAAATATAAAATGTGCCTTGAATTATTAGAGCGTTATGTGATCGGCAAGGGAAACATGATAGGGTTATCCACTTGGCCCGGCAATCCGCAGTGACCTCAACGGAAAGTCATGCCGGCCAACCTGGATAACATGGACATGGAGGTATCTGCTACACCTACGTGAGGTGAGGGTGGCGCAAGCAAAATAGTGACACGGGGCTTTGATCACATAACCCCTAATAATTCTCCATCCTCGAGTAGTATAATGGACCTGGACATGACACGTCATGACACGGTATTCCCTAAGAGGATAGCTACTCCCTCTCAGGAATCGATGTCTATACAAGTACAGGGAACAAGACAGGAAATGTACATATATACCAAGAAAATCCAGGAACAACATCTCATGTCATGATCCAACATATACTAGTCCGTGAACTATCGTGACTGGAATCGAGTAAGACACTACAACTGAATCGGATATAGCAGATATCAAGACAATGAAAACTATCAGTGAATGTACTCGTCTGTTGTCCTGAGCTGTAGGGTATATCAATGCTCAGAGCGGTAATCAGAAACCTAAAGATGAGATACTGTATGTTAATTTAGGTTTAAACAAGTTTAAGAATGATTCACAATGAATGATATGAAATCTAGGTCAAACTAGGTCTCACTGAGTCACACTAAGTCATGTCAAGTCAAATCTAGGTCAAATCAAGTTATATCAAGTCAATCTAAGTCAGACCAAGTCAACCCTAGGTCATACCAGTCATCACAGGTCAAAACAAGTCGAAGAAAGTCAAACGGGGTCAAGAGTTGGCCTACAGTTGACTTTTGGTCAACTGGTCAACCCTGGTCAACTCTAGATCAACTCTAGGTCAATGCTAGGTCAAACTGGTCAAATTTTGACCAACAGTTGACTTTTGGTCAACTGGTCAACTCTGGTTTGGATTTGGTCAAATCTAGACAAAGTGTTGACTCACGGTTGACTTTTGGGTAAAAAGTCAACTCTGGGTCAACCGAGCCAAAATCGGCTCAAATATGACATTTGTAGGGTGTACCCAACATGCCACCCAAGTTTCAAGTCAATCCGACTACCCGAACTCCGTATCTCGAAATTACCCGATTACCCCTTAATATTTACCCTTAAACCGCTCTAACTTGACGCCAAGTGGCCTTCCCTTAGGAATTCCACTCCGTGCTTCCTAGGGTAGCAGGATACTAGCCTATACAACCATTACCTACCAATTTTTCTAGGGTAAGTGGACATTCAGTCCATCTTACGGTCCGACTTTCCCGTTTACCCGTTATCTTGAATATTTCAAGATACGGAATGGTGCGGTGCGATACCATCTCCCCGAACCCACACGTAACCCCGATTCCAACTCCGAAGCCTACCCACAAAATCTAAATCACATTTGCTAAGTACCCTCCAAGTTTCAACGCGTTCCGAATCACGGAACTCAAATTCACCCCTTCACTAATTCCTAACTCGACCATTCACTCACTCACTCAACTCATTTTTCACACTCGCTTAGGACTAGTTGTAGGGGCTATTTTAGTGGGTTAATTAGGGGTATATAGAGCTAATAAATAGGGTATATATATGTATATATATTGATATACATATAGGGGTATATACGGGGGTTTACGGGGGTCAAAAGGGGATGCTACTGCTGCCCAAACTGCTGCTGTGCTGCTGCTATGGCTGCTGCCTACTGCAGCTATTTGTGGCTGTTTTGGGGGGGGAGGGAAAACAGCAGCCCTTATCCCCCCATTGCTGCTATGGTGTTCCCCTCTTTCTTCCTTTCTAATTCCCTCTCTAACCCTCTCAATCTTCCTCTCTAATCTCTCAATCTCTTCCTCTCTAATCTCTAATCTCTCAATCTCTCTCAATTCCTCTCTAAAATATATATAAACTCTCACACATATAAATCTCATTCCTTTCCCTCACTACACATACAAATACACACACACACACACACACACACACACACACACATATATATATATATATATATATATATATATATATATATATATATATATATATATATATATATATATATATATATATATATATATACATGATCACACACACACACACACACACACACACACACACACACACACACACACACACATATATATATTATATATGGACACACACACACTCCCACACATACATAAATATATATATATTAATATATATATATATATATATATATATATATATATATATATATATATATATATATATATATATATATATATATATATATATATATATATATATATATATATATATTAACACACACATAAATCTATATCTATATATATATGGACACACACACTCCCACACATACATATATATATATATGTATATGGACACACACACATATATATGTATATGGACACACACACACTAAATAAATGAAGTTAAGAGTGCCTAACCACTTAGAGGCCAAATCTAATTTATTCTAAAGTGTCCAAATTTGGGGAAAACTCAAGGACACGGTCACAAACTCTAACTTCTCCTAGGACACTCCAAACGGACTCAAACTCGACACAACTAAGGACACAACTATGGAAATCAAATCCTACATGGTTCAAACTATTTATCATGATGAAGGGAATAAGTTAGAGAATAGGTTATACCTATCGGGAGATGGATTCCCGATTCGAAAGTCCTCCGACACGGCTCCGAAACAACGAATTGTCTAGGACACACCCTTGCACTTCTTGCTCCCAAAAGCTTGGAGAAGCTTCACTTGGGGAAGAGGAAGAGTTGGATGGAAGAATATTGGAGAAAAAGGAATTATTTTGAGATGATTTATAGGGAAAACCTATTCTAACTTTTGAGAAAAGCTTGGAGAAGAAGAAGAAGAAGAAACTGGTGATATTTTGAAGTGGAGAAGAAGAATAAATGGGGAGGGGATGGCTGGTCATAAAGGGAAGGGTTGGGGCACTTGAAATTACAAGTTTGCCCCTCCCTTAACTTCTATGCTAAGTTAAGTCCAAATTTGGTTTTGTGGGTTAGCTAAAATTAAATAAAAATCATAATTAAACTTAATTACTCATGGAAGACTAGTCTAAACTCCTAAACCTAAAAGTTTAGTGTGGTGGGCCATGGTTAAATAACATGCTAATTATGACTCAAGTCGAAATTCACCGGGGTCTCGAATTAACTCGAAATGCGATAAAATTCGAACCTGACTCCTATAATAATTAAATAATAATATTCATGAAATAAAATTCTCAAAAATATTATAAAATGGAAAATTACCATTTTACCCCTAACTTGGAAAAGTGTGGGTGACAAGTCTATCCACCTTAAAAAAAATTTCGTCCTCGAAATTAAAACCAAACAATAATAAATATCAAAATCACAAGTCATGGCTTAAAATTTAAATGATTAAAATATCAAAAATCAAAGCATGAATTAAATGACTAAAATTATAAAATTTAAAAGTACTCTCAAATAGAAACTGGGTGCTACAAGTCTATCCACCTTAAAAATCATCCTCAAAAATTAAAACAAGTAAACACAAAAATCATGCAAATCGATAATCGTATGCGTCTGTCCAATCATCATGATACTCAAAATCTCCGTCATGCCAGTGAGCAAGGCTACGATAATCACATAGTCCTCAACTACGGTACATACATCTAGAATTATGTTATTTAAAATTTTCGTATTGCCGCATGCTTGGCCGCAAAAACCTTAAATTTCCACACCCAAGAAATACGAACATAATCCGACTATATGTCTTCGCTATGCCTGCTAGCATAACCCTAGAGTATTCTAAAATCTCATAATCGAGGCGACCTAGCCCATACGACTTATCTTAGAAGGAAATCACATCACAAGAAAAATTTTTATCCAACGATCAAAGAACAGATAGAATCGAAGTTCAAGACAGTTTATAAGAAGGCAAATGCGGAAAGGAGATTCGAAATATCGAAACCTGTTATTTGCTCTGCTACTGCCTGAGGGGGCTCAACTGTCATGGCGAAAGCACGCCCCTGCTGGCCTCCTCTAGCCTGCTGTACTCTGTCCTGGTCTCTTCGGATTCCACTAGCGTGGCAATCCCTCAGCTGGTGGTCAGGCGCCCTGCAGTATAGACAGACGCCCAGCCTCTTCCTACAAGCCTCTCTATTGTACCCCGACTTCCCGCAGAAGCTGCACGGAGTAGCCGGTCTCTGGACCTGTCCCTGGTGCTGCTGGGCACGCGTTGGTGCCTGCTGAATCTGTAACAGAGGCTGCTGCTGAAATGGCTTCTGCTGATGCTTAAAGTGGAGGCGCTTGGCCGGTCCCGCACTGGAACTCGCCCCCATAGTATCACCGTTCCTCTTCGGCTTGAGGCCGAAGTCCTCCTCTGCAATCTGTGCGTCCATCAATATCTGATCGAACGTCGCGTCACGGCGACCCGAGGTGCGGGTGTGCACTGCATGAATAAGTCCCCTACGGAACTTTCGAACCTTCTGTCCCTTATCCTGGATCATATCAGGAGCAAACCTGCTAAGGCGGAAGAACTCCGCTGCATACTCGTCCACCGACGAGTTCCCCTGTACTAGACCCACGAACTGGCCCTCCAATGCTGTAAGAGCCACGTCCGGAAAGAACTTCTCCTTAAAGAGCCTCCGAAAGTTCTCTCATGCCAGACCTCTCACCGACGCACGAGGATCCGTGCGTGTCACGCCCCAGAACCAGAATACTGGAGAGCGGGGGCAGACATAGCCAGCTACGTATATGAAATGGAATCCATCTCGCTATATGGTCACGGCTGTCTAGATACATGAGGGTTTATCTACAAGCCAACAGTCTCTTAAGGTCATGAACAAGCCTAGTGTCTCAATCACAAGCAAGTAGGTAAATGTTACAAGATGTATGATCATTAAATATACAATAATAAGGCGTCCCAAATATTACATATTCAGCTGATCATGAAGCTAGTGGTTGCAAAATATTAGGACTAGCAAGAGTTTAGTCATACATGATCAACCCTAGGATCTGTTAATCATGTTACAGTCCGTAGGCAGACAGTAAGTAAGTGCAATCGAGCTAAACAGGTGCTCGTCGGCTAAACGTCTCAAAAGAATATTTTTACAATAGAGTGGGAGTGCCAAAAATAACCCACTCGTTGCCAGGGTTCCGTCTAGTGGCCACCATCTGGCTGGAAGATCGGTAGATCCTCTGGAGCTGCTCCAAAATCTGGCCACACAAAACCAGCTGGGTCAGACCCCAGAAAGAGCAAGTGCCACAAAGGAGGCTTCACTTAAGAACCAAAATCAGCAATCAGCACAAGATATAAATAAAGTAAGAACTGGAAATAAGGAAAATACACCAGGATGATATACGACGAGATAACCATGGAACTATTCAGATAACCAGGTTACAACCCGTAAACCAAACAAGGACCGGGGTTGTAACCCTTCGTCTGAACAGAACTTGGAATTCTCACCATTTATCGGTAAAATAAATACAAGCATTCTGGTCATTCAATAATCTGTAACAGGATCAGGGCAAGACTAGACTGGTTAGACTCCGTCCAATCATTTCACGGCCATGCAAGAATTACGGCTTGATACTTTAACTAACTAGGGTTGTCACAAGCCTAATTACTAATAAGATGCAGTGAGATTATTCCACAGCCACAAGCCCTGCAGTCCATCCAAGTTACCCGGGTTAAAAGATTAGGGTTGAATTCAGGTAGGTACATCATCCAGGAAACGAATGTACCCTTAGGTAGCTTGAAGGGTGCAACACATGACAGTGTGCTGGAAATGTGCCCTACTCGACGGCAGGCTACAGATCCCAAGGCGTGCCCAGGTAAAGGGATTGCCTGTAGCTGGAAAATCTCGTCATGACTAATGTATTAATCTAGTTATTAGCCTTAGTCCATTTTAGTAGGTACTCCTGACCGTGGTACTCAGGAGTCCCTGTCCTAGACATGATGCAAGACAGGACTGGTTTATTATACAAACATAATCGCCTACGGTGTCCAGATTAATTATACAGGTCATGCCATGTCAGGTAGCCGTCGTAACAGCTATTCGAGATAATCATGTCAGGTTATCATTCCAAGTGTACTTGTCAGAAGTGCGCCATGACGGGCCACTATCTGGTCATGTCAGGTTATCATGTCAGGAGTGCACCACTACGGGTCACTATCACGTCATGCTCAATTATCAATTACAAACATATCAAGTAAATTCATGATTATCAAGTTCAGGACAAAAGGTACGCTCAGGTCAGGCTAGTCAGGCTGCGCTCAAGTCAGGCTGCGCTCAAGTCAGGCTGCGCTCAAGTCAGGCTATGCTCAGGTCAGGCTACGCTCAAGCCAAGCTACGCTCAAGCCATACGCTCAGGCCATACGATCAGGCCATACGCTCACAAAAGACAGCGTATGTACTCCATACGACTCCTCATCAAGGCAGCGTATGGGGTCCATACGACTCCTCATCAAGGCAGCGTATGAGGTCCATACGACTCCTTGTCAAGGCAGCGTATGCAAGATATACGCTTCCAAAAGGCAGCGTATGAGGACTGCGCTGCGCTAAAGAGCACACGCAACTCAGTGGCCCAAGCTAAAAAGCTCGTGCACTACTCACTGTCTTCTCCAAAACAGCAAGAACTCCATGGTTTGAACCCAAAGCTTCAAAAGTCCATAACTTGGTCAAAATAAGTCCAAATCCAACTTTTCAAAGGTCAAAATTGGGTAGAATAAAATTCTCTACAACATGGAACCATCAAAACTTGAAAACAAAGAAGTTTGATAGATCAAAACTACCAAAATCCAAAAATAACTAATTTTTAGATCTACAAAAATTAAAGCCTCAAAATAGAAAACGACAAGTTCTAATGTGTCTTAGAAACAAGATGAGAAGCTAATGGAACAATAAAATGGGTTCTCTTGTGGAAGCAAGTTGCACTTGCCTAGATCTCTCTCTTCTCTCTTTGGTAGGTGAAGGGAGTAAATGAGGAAGAAGAAGATGAATAATGAAGAGAGAGAATGAAGAGGGCTAATAAATATGAGTGGTGGTGGTAGGTAGGGGGTTCACCCCTTGGTTCATGATGAACCAAGAGCAATCCCAAACCGAACCAAGCCAACCCAAACCAAGAATAAACCAAGCCAAGAAGGAAATGCCAAGCCAGGAAATCATGCAATACAAGAATAAATACGTACACGTATTCCAGGAATACGTAATACGAACCACAGGCATTACAACTCTACCCACCTTAAAAGAATTCTGTCCTCGAAATTTAATCAAGAGGCTAGAGGAGTAATGACAAGCTACATTAATCACATGCAAGCTATAACTAGGCAGACAATCACTCATTCAAGCAAGGAATCAAAGGCATGAGGCATAAGAAAGACATTATACCTCACGAGTCAAACAAGTCAGGATATCGCGATCGGATATCATCCTCACGTTCCCACGTTGACTCCCCCAAAGAGTGATGATCCCAAGCAACTCGGACTAACTTGATAGTCTTGTTCTTGAGGATCTTCTCCCTCTGGTCCAATATAGACACGGGCCTCTCCTCATACGAAAGGTTGGTACCAACAACCAATTCCGAATGATCCAGGATGTGGCTCGAGTCCGGGATATACCGTCGTAATTGGGATACATGGAACACGTCATGTACCTCGCTTAGCGACGGTGGAAGAGCGAGACGATAGGACACATCTCCTACTCGCTCCAGAATGTCAAACGGTCCTATATACCTAGGACTAAGCTTTCCCCGTACGCCGAATCGAATGACGCCATGGTTAGACAAAATCCTTAGGAATACATGATCGCCGACCGAAAACTCGAGAGGGCGCCGATGAGAATCGGCCCAATGGCGCTGGCGATCTTGGGCAACTCGAAGATGATCTCTGACTTGCCTGACCACTTCAACTGTCTGAGCAATCATTTCTGGACCGAGCATCTGTCTCTCTCCAACATCATCCCAGGCTAGCGGAGATCTGCACTTTCTACCATACAGTGCCTCGAACGGTGCCATCTGGATACTGGCCTGAAAACTGTTGTTGTACGAGAATTCCACCAGATGCAAGTGATCTTCCCATGAACCACCGAAGTCAAGTGTGCAAGACCGCAACATGTCTTCAAGAGTCTGGATCGTGCGCTCCGACTGGCCATCTGTCTGCGGGTGATATGCTGAACTGAACTGGAGATGAGTTTCCAAACTCTCTTGCAAGCTATGCCAAAAGTGCGATGTAAATCTTGAATCTCGGTCCGAGGTGATACTGACTGGCACACCATGCAATCTGACAATCTGCCTGAGGTACATCTCTGCTAACTGAGCCGTCGACTGACCAACTCTGAATGGAAGAAAGTGAGCCACTTTCGTGAGCCTGTCAACTATAACCCAGATAGCATCTCTACCAGCTAGGGATCTAGGTAGTGCAGTCACAAAATCTATGGTCACATGCTCCCACTTTCATTCTGGAATCGGTAAGGGCTGAAGAAGTCCAGCCGGTCTCTGATGTTCGGTCTTAACTTGTTGGCAAACCAAACACCGAGAGACAAACCGAGCTATCTCCCGCTTCATGCCATTCCATCAGAAATGCTGCCGGATATCACGGTACATCTTCGTACTGCCGGGATGGATGCAATACCGAGAACTGTGCGCTTTCAACATGATCTCCTGTCTGATATCCCCACTGGGTACACAAAGATGATTACCATGTCGAAGTGTACCATCCTCATGAATGCATAACTCTGGTCTTCGTCCTGCCTCACACTCTGCTCTGAGTCGCTGAAGCTTGGAATATGCCGACTGCGCCATCCGGATCCTCTCGACTATAGTGGACTGAACTTGCATACTGGCCATCAATGCCATACTGGAAGGGAGAACAACTTCAATACCCATCTTCTGAAGATCTGCTAACAGCTATGGTTGCGCTGTTATAAAATAAACTCCCGCTCTCATGCTCAATGCATCCGCGACAACATTGGCCTTCCCAGGATGATACTGCAGGTTGACATCATAATCCACAAGAAGTTCCAGCCACCTTCTCTGACGCATGTTAAGATCCTTCTGGGTAAAAACATACTTCAGGCTCTTGTGGTCGGTGAAAATCTCTACCCTGTCTCCATACAAGTAGTGCCTCCACAACTTAAGTGCAAACACCACTGCTACCAGCTCCAAGTCATGGGTTGGGTAATTCCTCTCATGATCACGAAGTTGTCGTGACGCATAAGTTATTACCTTCCCATGCTACATCAGAACACAGCCTAAACCTCTGCCTGAAGCATCACAGTACTCTGAGAATCCTCCGGTCCCATCTGGAAGCGTGAGAATAGGAGCTGTTATCAGGCCTCGCTTCAACTGCTCAAAAGAACTCTGACACTCCGCTGTCCAAGCAAACTGTGCATCCTTGCGGGTCAACTGCGTCAATGGCGCTGAAATTCGAGCAAAATCTAAAATAAACCGTCGGTAGTAGCCGGCCAATCCAAGAAAACTACGAACCTCTGCAACTGTGCTGGGCACTGGCCATGACTCAATAGCCACAATCTTCTGGGGATCCACTTCTACTCCTCTTCGAGTGATGATATGACACAAGTACGAAATGCGATCGAGCCAGAACTCGCATTTATTGAACTTGGCATATAACTGGTGCTCTCTGAGGATCTGAAGAACTATACGGAGATGTTGCTCATGCTCCGCCTCACTCTTGCTGTAGACCAGAATGTCATCCAAGAACACAATCACAAACTGATCCAAGTAAGGCATGAAGATACGATTCATGAGGTCCATGAATACTGCCAGCGCATTGGTTGCTCCAAAAGGCATAACAAGGAATTCCCAATGCCCATATCTCGATCTAAAAGCTGACTTCGGGATGTCCTGTTCTCTGACTCTGATCTGATGATAACCTGAGCGCAAATCAATCTTCGAGAATACTGAAGCCCCCTTGAGTTGATCAAACAAGTCATCTATCCTCGAAAGAGGGTATCTGTTCTTGATTGTCACTGAGTTCAAGGTACGATAATCAACACATAACCTGGACGTACCATCCTTCTTTTCACAAGAAGCATCGGGGCTCCCCAAGGCGATCCACTAGCACGAATGAATCCCTTGGTTCTGAGTTCTTCAATCATCTTGTACAATATCTCCAACTCTGACGGTGCCATCCTGTAGACTCTCTCTGACACTGGGGCTGTCCCGAGAATCAAGTCTATAGTGAACTCGAACTTCCGCTTCGGAGGTATACCTGGAAGTTCTTCTGGGAAAATATCTGGAAACTCCTCGACTATCCTGGGCAACGGAACTGCTGCTACTGCCATCCGCAATACTGGAGGAGATGATTCAACTTCGCCTCGGGAGAAAGAAAACTCCGGCTCGCCTGGAATGCTAAAAACAACCCTGCCAATGTGGCAGTCTATCCTAGCATACTGGTTCCTCAACCAATCCATCCCTAGGACCACATCATAATCGGCCATCGGAAACTCTATCAATCTAGCGGGGAATTCTCTACCGCTAACTACGATCCGACACGAGGAAAACACCCTATCTACACCCACAAGTCCGTTACCAGTAAGTATATTAAGCCTTACTGATAATGACTCGGGCTCCAATCCTATCCGTGTCGTGAATCGTACAGACATAAATGAATGCGATGTACCAGAATCAAATAAAGCTGAAGCTGGAAAGGAGTTGACGAGAATAGTACCTGCCACTACCTCTCCTGGTGCCAATCCTTCCTCCACGGTCATCACCATAGCCTGACCGTGCCCTCGGGGTGCTGGTCCCCTCTGCTGAATCCTCGCTGCCTGCTCTGACTCTGGGCTTGGACTTGTACATACTGCTGGGGGTTCTGCTGCTGGAACACTTGGGTCTGAGGCGGCAAGGGCCTCGGCAATGGGTACTGCTACTGCTGGACCGGAGCTGGTCCTCTCACCGAAGAGCTAGAAAGGTTGGACGATGATGAACCACCCCTATTCGGGCAGGATCCAACCCTATGGTCTGGTGCTCCACAAGCCAGACACAATCCCTGTGCCCTGCGACATTCTGCCACCACATGGCCTGGCTTCCCACAATAAGAACAACCCACTGCGGAAGATTGCTTCTGCTTCTGCTGCTGAGGGTGCGTCGGAGTTGAATGCTGAACCGACGTTACTGAGGCCGCTCGCCTCGGAGCTCCAATAGTCAAAGCTCTGGCTGCCGGGGCCGGTGCTGAAGACTGATTCATCTGGCTGTGAGATCTCTTCCGACCTCCGGCCCTATCCACAATCCTCTGGGAGGTATACTCATGCCTCTGGGCTGCTCTCAAGACTGCATCATAAGTCTGATGCTCAAACTGCTCAACTGCCAACAAGATCTCCAGGTGAAGTCCCTGCTGGAACCACTGGGCTCTATCATACTCGGTTGCCACCAAAGTGGGAGCAAACCGACTGAGTCTGGAAAACTCGGCCGCATATCCGTCGACCGTCCTGCCTCCTTGCTTCAGATTGGTAAACCTCGTCTGCAGATCTTACCGAGCCACGGCATCGAAATACTTGGTCTGGAATCTCTCTCTGAATACTGCCCAAGCAATGGGTGCTGCTAATCCAACGGCCTGCGCTGCCCACCAGCTGCGGGCAAGATCTAACAACTGCAGGCGCACAACGGCCACCTTCTCGATCTCTGGGGTCCTGGCTGCTTCTAGAATCACTTCTGTGTCCTGAAGCCATGCATCTGCTGCGATAGCATCTTCACTACCGTCGAAGAATGGAGGGTTCAAGCGCTTGAAGCTGTTGGCCGCGCTGTTACCCTGATGACCACCCCGGGTCAAAGCATCCGTCACTGCCTGGTGCAAGGCATCTCCACGCCGGTCTTGGAAAGCTATCAAGGTCCTGACGAGTCCTACCAAAGTGCCGTCATCATGTTCTACAGGTTGAACTGGCTGGACTGGTGACTCTTCTCCAATAGGCTCGACTCTGGAGGCTACTCCGGAGTGCTGGGCTTGATCCCCGGGTTGCTGCTGGTCCGCGGGAGGTGCTCCGTCTTGCTGGTCGGTAGGACCACGAACAATGCCGCTGAAGAAGACGACATAGGGAACAATAAGGAAGGACCAGGACAGATCAACGATACAAGCATATGATCAGGACAAAAATCCAGGGATTCAGAAGATACGAGCAGAGATCAAGGACGAATACTGATTGAGACATCTATTCGGTAAACCCTCACATATCTTGATTTACAAGACCTGCATAGGCCACCACTTAATCCAAGTCACGCCCCAGAACCAAAATACTGGAGAGCGGGGGCAGACATAGCCAGCTACGTATATGAAATGGAATCCATCTCGCTATACGGTCACGGCTGTCTAGATACATGAGGGTTTATCTACAAGCCAACAGTCTCTTAAGGTCATAAACAAGCCTAGTGTCTCAATCACAAGCAAGTAAGTAAATGTTACAAGATGTATGATCATTAAATATACAATAATAAGGCGTCCCAAATATTACATATTCAGCTGATCATGAAGCTAGTCGTTGCAAAATGTTAGGACTAGCAAGAGTTTAGTCATACATGATCAACCCTAGGATCTGTTAATCATGTTACAGCCCGTAGACAGACAGTAAGTAAGTACAATCGAGCTAAACAGGTGCTTGTCGGCTAAACGCCTCAAAAGAATATTTTTACAATAGAGTGGGAGTGCCAAAAATAACCCACTCGTTGCCAGGGTTCCGTCTAGTGGCCACCATCTGGCTGGAAGATCGGTAGATCCTCTAGAGCTGCTTCGAAATCTGGCCACACAAAACCAGCTGGGTCAGACCCCAGAAAGAGCAAGTGCCACAAATGAGGCTTCACTTAAGAACCAAAACCAGCAATCAGCACAAGATATAAATAAAGTAAGAACTGGAAATAAGAAAAATACACCAGGATGATATACGACGAGATAACCATGGAACTATTCAGATAACCAGGTTACAACTCGTAAACCAAACAAGGACCGGGGTTGTAACCCTTCGTCTGAACAGAACTTGGAATTCTCACCATTTATCGGTAAAATAAATACAAGCATTCTGGTCATTCAATAATCTGGAACAGGATCAGGGCAAGACTAGACTGGTTAGACTCCGTCCAATCATTTCACGGCCATGCAAGAATTACGGCTTGATACTTTAACTAACTAGGGTTGTCACAAGCCTAATTACTAACAAGATGCAGTGAGATTATTCCACAGCCACAAGCCCTGCACTCCATCCAGGTTACCCGGGTTAAAAGATTAGGGTTGAATTCAGGTGGGTACATCGTCCAGGAAACGAATGTACCCTTAGGCAGCTTGAAGGGTGCAACACATGACAGTGTGCTGGAAATGTGTCCTACTCGACGGCAGGCTACAGATCCCAAGGCGTGCCCAGGTAACGGGATTGCCTGTAGCTGGAAAATCTCGTCATGACTAATGTATTAATCTAGTTATTAGCCTTAGTCCATTTTAGTAGGTACTCCTGACCGTGGTACTCAGGAGTCCCTGTCCTAAACATGATGCAAGACAGGACTGGTTTATTATACAAACACAATCGCCCACGGTATCCAGATTAATTATACAGGTCATGCCATGTCAGGTAGCCGTCGCAACAGCTATTCGAGATAATCATGTCAGGTTATCATGCCAAGTGTACTTGTCAGGAGTGCACCACGACGGGCCACTATCTGGTTATGTCAGGTTATCATGTCAGGAGTGCACCACTACGGGTCACTATCACGTCATGCTCAATTATCAATTACAAACATATCAAGTAAATTCGTGATTATCAAGTTCAGGACAAAAGGTACGCTCAGGTCAGGCTAGTCAGGTTGCGCTCAAGTCAGGCTACGCTCAAGCCAAGCTACGCTCAAGCCATACGCTCAGGCCATACGCTCAGGCCATATGCTCAGGCCATACGCTCGCAAAAGGCAGCGTATGTACTCCATACGACTACTCCATACGCTCAGGCCATACGCTCAGGCCATACGCTCACAAAGGTAGCGTATGTACTCCATACGACTCCTCATCAAGGTAGCGTATGAGGTCCATACGACTCCTCATCAAGGCAGCGTATGAGGTCCATACGACCCCTTGTCAAGGCAGCGTATGCAAGACATACGCTTCCAAAAGGCAGCGTATGAGGACTGCGCTGCGCTAAAGAGCGTCCGCAACTCAGTAGCCCAAGCTAAAAAGCTCGTGCACTGCTCACTGTCTTCTCCAAAACAGCAAGAACTCCATAGTTTGAACCCAAAGCTTCAAAAGTCCATAACTTGGTCAAAATAATAATCCAAATCCAACTTTTCAAAGGTCAAAATTGGGTAGAATAAAATTCTCTACAACATGGAACCATCAAAACTTGAAAACAAAGAAGTTTGATAGATTAAAACCACCAAAATCCGAAAATAACTAATTTCTAGATCTACAAAAATTAAAGCCTCAAAATGGAAAACGACAAGTTCTAATGTGTCTTAGAAACAAGAGGAGAAGCTAATGGAACAATAAAAATGGGTTCTCTTGTGGAAGCAAGTTGCACTTGCCTAGACCTCTCTCTTCTCTCTTTGGTAGGTGAAGGGAGTAAATGAGGAAGAAGAAGATGAATAATGAAGAGAGAGAATGAAAAGGGCTAATAAATATGAGTGGTGGTGGTAGGTAGGGGGTTCACCCCTTGGTTCATGATGAACCAAGAGCAATCCCAAACCGAACCAAGCCAACCCAAACCAAGAATAAACCAAGCCAAGAAGGAAATGCCAAGCCAGGAAATCATGCAATACAAGAATAAATACGTACACGTATTCCAGGAATACGTAATACGAACCACAGGCATTACAGTACGGTACCATGTCAGCGCAATATCGAAGAATCGGCTGGCTGCGGCCGAAACCCAAAGTGCTCTAGGAAGCTCTGCCAGCTCCATACTCCGCTGCACATCCTCTAGCCAGTCATCTGCATAAAGGATGCCCTCCGTGCCCGTGAAGTCCCTGGAGCTCATCTTCCTAAAGTCTAATACTGTACCCGGCCTGGACTGCTGCTGGTACGGCTGCTGGCCAGTAGGGCCCTACATCGTACCCGGTGCCACTCTCTCCACTGCTGCCAGTGCAAGCTGATGCGAGTTCTCCATACTCTGCCTCAGCATCTCAATCTGACGGTGTGACACCTCCGACTGGCGCTGTGATGCCTCTGCCTGGGCTCGCTGTGTCTCCATCATCTACTGAAGGAGAAGGAACATGTGGTATGTATCCGTCGGTATCGGAGGTGGTGGCGGCAGTATCTCTGGAACAACGGCCGAAATCCTC